>LQRL01069708.1:11972-30176 GCA_001703475.1 Hydroides elegans
CGAGCGCACTCAACGATTAATTTTTTCTTATATTCATCAAAATGTTTATTCTGAAGTTCCAAGCAAGCAACGCAGAAAAGCTATTGCAAGCAAATTTATAATCTCCTACCAGAATAAAGATTTCAAGAAATCAAATGTGTATGAGGTTATTCTTTCACAGATTCGTTTATAGAGTCTAAATTTAGATATAGGTGCATTGGTTTATGTACTTACAAACATAATCTTTGAGTAAATTAATCGTTTCGGAAAAAAATCTTTGTTTTGTTCTGAAAAAGTTGTAAGCAAGGAAGAGCTGCTACAAGAATAAACATTTACCCGAATAAATCGTTGAGTGCCCCTCAAGTAATTAAATGCATGGGCAAGTTTTTATCTCAAAGTATGTTGTGTGAAATACTATTCCTATGCTAAGTTAGTGAGTCTGCGTGAGTACTTGATTTCTTGTCCTAAATGTCAATTTCATTTTGATTTCATGAAATGCATGAAATTAGCCACATCCACACTATATACTGTATGTTATTGCAGGATGGTAATACAACTTTGTATAGATATTATAAATTGTGTTCTTAAGAACATGTTTCAAACTTTGGAATGACGAATTATGACTAACTCGGCAAAGAAGATCCACAAAGGTACTTGATACTTGGGAAAATTAGGGAAAAATCGTCGGCATTTATTACGTTGATGCAAGCAATGAGGCTTTTGCCGATTGATTTATAATGAAATGTAGGTTGCAACTCTTAATGTAAGAGAAATACAGACATGGGAATGGATGACACAAAAGTCAAACGCTTCAATCATTTATGCAATGGTATGACCCAGGTGTACCCAATACACAAAAATGCCCGACGTAAAAGGTAAAAATAAAATGACACTATATGCGACAAAGTACTAATTTCCTCTTTCTTTCTCCCCTGTGCGTGGGTTGACGAGCGTCGCTTGATGCATGGGGAGCGAGGATTAGCTCGTCGCCGGTTTCCCGTGAAGCATATCGCAAGCCCTCAGCCCATATGTACAGCGCGCCAATATTATGACACAGACGCCCTTAAACCCCGATCCATTGCAAACCGGTGGCCTCGGGAGGGAAGGACCCATTTACATAGTAAATGCTTCCAAATCGCCCTGATTAAGTGAAATTACTTTTTAATGTCAGCGCCAACAAAATCTGTGAATTGCCGAGCGTGTTGTGGTTGTTGTCCTTTTTTACTTATTCAGCACGTTTAGAAAAACCTTCATTTTTATGTAATTTGTATATTATATGATTTAATGCGCACCTGGAGATGAAACTGGCTTTACTTGAATATTTAGTTTTTTTAACGTTTTATTAGTATACAATTATTTCATGTCGTAATAGCACAGTAACTATACGATATCTAGCATGATGCGTTTTCATAACATTGTATATTGGCCTGGCATTAGAAAAACGTTGCGACAGTCGTTTTAAAAAGAAAAAAAAACAATAAAGACAATGAAACGTTAGAAATAGGATCGGTCCGCTCTATGTTCAGACGCTATTACGAAGCAATTCACTATACGTCCTTATTATTGTCGCCGCAATAATACGTTATGATTATTTTATATATAATCGACAGCTTGGTGTTTATAACATGTCTATAATTAATTATGTTACCTTTTTGGGTCATCTATGTTCAATGAACGTTCCCGTCACAGATTTATCAAGTGATGAAACTTTACTGAATGACACCTGATATACTCACGCACCATTGCGAATGGGCTATTGAATCTGACATATTCATATGTATGCAACATCAGTCAATCGTTTGTGCCTGAATAATAACGCCTAATTATGACATAACTGTCGTGAATACCGATTATGGTTAAGTGCTCGATCTAATTAATTATTATTGGAAATACAGGCATTAACGGTAAATAAGTAACATTCACATGCATTTGTTTATAACAAAGGTATCCGTCCGTGAATCATGTTCGTTTGTCACTCCCTTTCGCCATGAATTATGTGGAGCAGACACTTAAGAGAGCACTCAACGTTCGGCAACATTGGATTCGAAGTTAGATGAACTTAAAGACATACAAGAAAAAGAACCTGCTCACACTGGAAGCGTTTTCTAGCCTTTTACCTTACAAACCCCATCTCTGATTGTATTCCTCATGGAAAACAGCAACAAACGCGGCTTCCCTTTAAAACGCATCGAGCGTTAAGGACGCAAGGACGCGTTATGTGTGTTTTTTTTTCAAAAGAAATACATAAGAAGACAGAGTTTGATTGGAGAAAATGTAGAAAAAAATCAAATGTGACAAGGCCCTAATTTTTGTATTTTTTTTTTTTGTCTTTTTTGTATTAAGAACAAAATCTGCTATGATACATAGACATATATATGCGTGATTTGATACGCTATTTCACGTTTATATATAATGTAAATTTAAGTGTATAGGTGTGGCTGTTGGCCATGCAGACACCTTTAATGTTCAATATTTGTAAGTTATGTTTTCGTAGCATTTAGAATATATGACCCTATGGTGTCGGCATTGAATAGAAATTGTATGGGCTGCTAGCCAGCAATCGAGAGAATACTTCCCCGCATCTCATATTGCTACAGCAACTATTGCCAATATTGGGTTATTCGGTATATCACCCATTTTTGTGTTTTAGCGTTACGATAACCTTAAATCAAAATAATTTTAACCCAAGGGCAGGCAAGACTATGTCGAATGATATCTGAGTAAAATCTGGTATATATGATAAGAATAATTGATCGATTTATGAAAAACGTGTACGCATCCGCCGTTGAAACAATTTTAGTCTGTAGCAAAGTGTTCTATTTAATGTTAAACGAAACAAATGATGAAGGACATACAATTAATCACATTTCTATTACAACGTACCTTTTTCGCTTTGCCCAACCACAGCGTTGCCATGGTTATAATCACAACCATCGGCACAATCACCAACACACACGCGCACAGCCACGCACGCCCTCCGCGCGGACATGCGTGCACGCGCGTTTCATGCACGGGCATATCGTGCAGCATCGTGGGTGGCGGCGGAAGCTCCTCTCTTGTGCATGCGTGTTCGTTGTCATAGCAACCGCGTGTGTTAATAGGGGCGTAGTCGTCCAAGCGGCAGGAGCAGTGTGGCGGCGCCGGGTAAACGAGGTCACTGGTCATGTGACTTGTGTTGTCGTAGATGCGTTGCGTGGTGCGAACATCGCCGTTTGAGGGTTTGGATTTGGATATGGAACGGGTTGTCCCGAGGGTAGCACTTCCGTTCATTTCGGATTGTTAGGTGAGAAGCACATTTGTTATAATCATAAGTTTGAAAATATTTATTAATGACTATCCAGAGAAGCGCCTCAATGTTTATCCTTTCTAATAAGGCATATATCGTTTCACTATAATCAGGAGTTAAATTACTATTGTCTGCTTTTAGACAATCGCAGGGTAAATTCAGCAGTTTTACATTTTTAAAAAATGTAATTCGTCGTTATTATCCCAATGTGCTAATGTGTTTTCCGTTAATATATGTTAATGAATCATAATCGGTAAAAAATTATGAAGCGTAGCTTAGATTAGTTTGTTGATTGCTGATCTGAATTTTAATACCTATGTAACGATTTAAATACGTTTATTTGCATATTGACATTTTGTAATTGCCTCAATAACTGCACTATTCCTTACTTAGCAGTATATGTGTTATCTCTTTTTCACTCCATTTAATTTTTATTATTGTATTTTATCAGTTGTGTGAAATCACTGAATAGTATTCTCTTTCGCTTGTATAGCATTAAACATATTTTGCAACAAAGGCTTGTTTATAAAGCTGTATTAACCCCGCACTCGAGTTTGCGAGGTTGATCACACGCATGTATTATCCAACACGTCGCCATAATGCCGTACAAATAACTTGATCTTTCCTTTTACAAAACCACGATATAAATAGCTATATTAAGACCCTTTTCTCTCTGACTTTTCGGTTAAAAAACGACGTTATTACCGGTGCCCCAACCAATTTTTCTCTATTCTCTAGTGATCGGGGTTTTGTTTTTGGCCTCTAGGATACGTAATGGCAGTGAATAATTTGCGCTCTTACACCAGCAGTGCCAATATTATTTCGCGGACGAGCAAATAGGCCGCTTTAACTGTTCGGGGAGCCCTTCAAGCCCCTGTCTCCTTCGCTTTGCAGTTATTGCTGTGAACGGCTGGTGGCAAAGAAAAGCAGTTGAAGGCATAGCAAAGGTTATATTAAAAGCGTTTCCGTTTTCGGTAAAACCACAATGTCTCATTTTTAAGAAGCTCAAAGAAAACATAAAATTCAAATATATGGTTAAGATATATTGTCACATTTTTATACGCTTGTTTATTATAGCGATATGTCTTTTTTTAATATGGCGATCACGAGTGATGGGATGCTTGGGAAAACCTATCAATAAGCCCAATTAGGTTTTTCTTTGCACTTTTGCGTTTATTCATTTTGCCATGAATAAACTGTGGTTCAATTATCATATTGATGATGCTAAATGAAGGTCATTTAATTTGGGGCAATGGACTTTAGAAAAAATTAAAAAATACAATTGATTCCGGAAGTACATGTATAAGTAAGAGAGGCTATGCTCTGACATTTGAGCAATGGCATACAAAGCTCAACTATTGCGGCAAACAAAATTATATATATTTTTAAAAATCATGATTGAATATTTAGCATATTCTGTTTAAGTACCATTTTAAATGATTATGGCGTCTATTGTAACAGATCAAAACACTATGCGTGTAATGAGTAGGTTATATACTCATATTCTGCCATCTGCTTAAATATGATTTATCTCTCATCCTTATGTGTCATTCGCATACATGCTAGCCTAACAGCATATGTGATTTTACAAGCCATACGTATTACTGGTAGCAAATGCAGAATTACAATATCTATAAATGCCTCGTTGTAAACGATCCCTTGCGGGCCAGCGTCAGGTGCGCTTAAAAGGCATATTTGTGTTTTTATTCATGTATGTGCAAATGGGCTGTTGGTCCCGTCGCCTCCCATTCCATTCCCAACACCTATTAAGCGTCCCTTGCGTACCCTTAAACGATGCTTACAAAGAACCGTGTTCCTCCTACCCGGTCGAAATTGCAGAATTGACAATGTGACACCTCTGGATTCCTACCCACGATTGCAGGACCTAAGTATAAAAATAGGTTGACGAAGCTATAAAGTTACGAAAATCGATACGTCTAATTAACACACATAATTTATTTGTCACAGAGATAGCCTAAGTTTTATTACATTTCTTATGAATTTACAGTTTTAACAATGAGTTGAAATATTTACACAGGCGCGGATTTGTTAAGAGGGTGCGACCACCCCCTCCCTCCGTTCGCGCTTATATGTTATACCAAAAACTACATTGGCGCCCGGTTTGATATTTCCTTGATGCGTGCATGTCAAATGTATTTCCAAGATGCTAGCAACTCTAAAAAGACGAATTGTAAATAGTTTCATATAGGCTTTGCTATCTTTAGGTAGAATTTAATTGAAAAAGCGCTGAGTGGAATCCTTATATAGATCTTGTAATTATTATATATTATGCAAATATATCGAACTTTATTTAAGAATAATAATATAGATAGATTCAGCGAAATATAACTAATCATGATAGTATAAACGTGCATGTAAAATTAATGAGCACTATTGTTAACCATTTTGATTAAATTTATGTTGAAGGTATTTTTACACAATAATCATTTCACGCAATTAAATGAAAATTTATGGTATTTCAGAATTTCCCTAGAGGCAATAAAACAATTAAGTGTCTGGTTAGCTGTTAACCGGTCACTGTTGGGCATGATATCATTGTGATTTTAGTTTTAGAATATGATATTTAAGTTTCGATTTGCATTGTTGTTCAAATTCAAATTAATTTAATTTAATCTTTAACAATTGAATTTGTGATCTTATCCATTTAAATTATAAACAATTTTTTAACTAAGGCTGTTTTCAAATTATATTTTATGACATCATTATGTTTGTTTGGACATAAATCAAATGCATGGAGATATATAATGTTGAACTGCTACGATATAGTGTCCTTGAATGGATTCTACTTCGAAGAAGCAGGATTGCATTAGCATTAGGACAATGAATTGAATAAAACATCAACAAAACACTCTCTCATTTGCTTACGAATCTCGTTCTTTGAGCAATGTCACAGCTGAGGTATTTAGGCGAGAAAAGAGCAAAATATTTTGTTGAAGATACAAATAAACGCGAGTTTAATGAACACATGGGGCTTTCACTCATGTATTTATTATGCGTCGGATTTGTTTGATTACGAGATGACATTGTAGGACTGAAGAGACTATCCTGAATGGGCTCTGTAACGTAATGTCACCATTTGGATTTGACACAAGAATCCAAACTGGTCTCGGATTAAGTGTTTAATCAGCAGAGTTGAGAAGAGTAGAAAGCAAAGATGATATTTGTATAATTGGTGGCTCAAACGTTTAGCGATTTATTTCAATGTCAAAAAGATTCCTTTTGTAGGCTTATAGATTTTATAGAATGCAATGGCAATGGGTAACTAGAACTTCTGATTAACTATGTAAAAATAACATTATATTATTATATTTCATTAATGCACACGATTAACCATTATGTCACTTTATCCATTGAATATCAAACAAATTTATTTAATTATCCAACCAGCACTATCATAAGATACCATCTGTAGTGAGGAAGATTTCCATGGAACGACTCTTGATCATCATTTAACTTGATTATGCAGCAAAATAGCTTTTGATCAAGGGTGCCCATAAAATAAGGACGGCCATGCACTTTGATATCGATGGCATTAAGTGACCAGTGCTTGTTCGGACGGTTAGGGACCATCATTTCAACTACATGTATGCGTGCAAGGACTTTTGTGACTTGTGACGAAATATGCTTCGTGTGTTAGAATCTAGTGTGTTTGTGCATTTTACTTTAATTGTTACAATATTTCTCAAAATTCATAAACATAACCACATAATTATGAGGAAAGATTCCAATCCAACATTGTCTGTGTCTGCTGAATAACATACATGTACAGTTGCATGAAAAAAACTTGCTTCGCATGCAAGAGACAATCTACTTGTAAATGAAAAAATGTGAAACGATGGTTTTTTTCTTTTCGTCTTTGACATTGATATTTAAAAGACTCTTTTTTTTCATTTAATTCAAATCCATTTTTCATGACTGGCATCGCTCTTTGCCCTTCTATATATATTTAAAGAGGAGTAAACAAAGAAAGTTTAATGGTAAATTAAAGCGACTTGCTTTTAAATAAGCCACGATCGTTTTGGGAGCTTTTAGGTTTTGATATAGAATCTACAGATGGCAGACAGGGTTTAGTAGGGATGAAAAGCAAGTTTTTAATGTGGCCGGGCCCTTACCCCATTCCCTCATTTTGTAATTCGTATAACACGTTGGTATATTTGTTGCATTCACCTTGATTTGTTTGGACTCTACCCTATGTGTTTTGTCAAGATATACACACAAAATCCCTTTCGTATTCGTCGGGACGACCCCCTCACCCCATCGGCGGTTAATGCGAGTGTTGGAGCCTCTTGGTGTCACGCGCTATCGGATTAGCGACATGAGCAATGGCCTGCCAATATCTGCCCGCAATTGCTCATCTGCCTAAGTGCCCCCTTCCGCCCCGAACATTAAGCAGATACAACGGTTAGGTTTTTGCTTGGGGTTTTTGTAATCTTAAAATCGTTCACTGCCGCTGCTTTTTGATGTCGACACATTAAAAGATTATCCCAGATTTCGTGGGTGTTGCTGTGGTATTTGGTTAGGTTACGTTAAGAATGAAAATATAAAAATGCAGTTTTCCGTTCATGAATATATTAAGAAGGTCCTCGTGAATGGTAAAACAGAAATTTGATAAATGAGGTGCGAAATAGTGACGTTTTCTTTGTTTTTAAAGATCAATCCAACGTAATCTGAACAGTTGTTTTAAGATTATGAAAATGATAAATGAGTTTTCTTTTTTGGTATCAGTTTTATAACACTCCAAAACCCGCACAGAGCGGGCAACCCATTTTCAATAAATTATGTGTAAATTTCATAATAGAATTAGTTTTGAAAGGCCCATATATATTCAAATGATTCATATACATTTTGTTGCATTGTCAAACATATAAATACTTTTTATATTTGTAAATTAGCATCTGTTACATGCTAATTTCGCTTTTTTTCAAATCGTAAGGAATTCGGAGAATACTATTATGATAGAATTCCACGCTTTGGGCATACATTGTTTTTTAATCCGAATATATCACCATAGTGGTGGGTCGGACATTGTATTCAATATCTGGTCATGATAAATTTACACAAACCCCGTTTTGATAGTTGTAGTGATTTTTCACAGCTACTTTAAAGTTTTATAAATTTGATTAAAGTTTATATGGAACATAAAATTGAAAATGTAGTGCGTATTTGCACACACAAACATGCGGACAATATCACCATATCTTGAATAATACTGACCAAAACTATGATGGATATGACACAATTATGATTCGTTCGAAATAAAGAAAAAACATTTATTTACCAAAACGCTTTCAATATTAAGTTTCAAATGCTCTAATAAAGCTAGTTAGGCCGACAAGTTACACGGTTAACATGGACCGTAAGGATAAGATAGATGCTTATTTATAGTTGATATATGATATAAATACTCGACAAACGATACAAGTAAAACACATTTAAAGAGAAAAACGCTAATATGGGTCAGGTAATCAAGAAATTGCTTTCGCTGTACCGAGGAGCGACGCGAACGAAAACGCTGGAAGAAGATGTTCTCAAATCGCCGCTTAATCGCTGCCTCAATACGTTCGATCTCACGCTCATCGGTATTGGACACATGGTCGGAGCGGGCGTCTATGTTGTAACTGGTAAGGCATAAATTTGTTTTAATTAAACAATAATGTACATGGATTATGAGTAGAATTCTATTATAATTTAGGTTGCATGTGAATCTACGCTATTTAGGAAAAATATATCTATACGGATAATTTAGATAGATGTGTATATATGCGACCAATATTATACTGTAAATCTACAAATGAAGTCTGATAGATATATATTTGTGGAACAAAGGATGTGCTTTATCACTAAAATAAAATCAAAATTTTATAAAAATTATGTTGAATTGAGGAACAATCTAAATAAATATATAAACATATAATATTTTATCTTAACAAGCTGAATTTCAAATGCTGCCCCAATTGGGGAGGACTGCCATAAAAAACATAAATTCTTCCCATTACAATTTCTTTTAAGTGTCAAATTGATTCAATTTTACGTTTTCTTTGCTGCTTGAAATGCTTGTTAGAAAATTGGCTTGATAGGATGGTGACCGCAATGTGTTCATCGTAGGAAACGCTTGTACTACTAGCTTTAAAGTAAACGTACTGGCCAGAAACGACTATAACCCTTAATATATATATATATATATATATTCAATTTTTCCCATTTTTCGGCAGCATGCATATAATTAAGCAGTTTTAGCAGTTTTAAACGTACACATGATAAATATATGTTTGTGAAAGTTTATCAAGTTGATATTTCTTGTACCATTTTCAAGAATGCTTTGCATATTAGGGCTAATCATAAGAAGTATTAACTCATGTCTATTTTGTTGTGGCTACAATGCGTGTATAAGCAGCTTTTGTCCAGCTTATTAAAAATGATTTTTATTAAGTACATGCAGGGATAAAAATAACAATACATTTCATTATTACATTTAATGCAGGGTTGGTAAAACGTTTTTATGAAAACCTCTTATCTTTATCATTAGAATGATTATAAAATGACTTATAAATGATGCACCACAGTCTACCAGGACCTTATTTAAAAGTAGGACATATTTTCTCTGTATGATATTTGAAATTCACAGAAAAAGTGTTTGTCCATGGTTTAGCGTTTATTATAAACTGGTTTATATCAAAATTACCAAGACATGTTGTTGCATCGATTGACTGTTTCAGCACCTGAAAGAGTAAAACTTTCTCGATGATACAGATTCCTGATGATGATAATGTGTGAAATCTTGTTTAATGTGTATAATGTTTGCTCGATACACACTGCATTAAAACCAAATCTTTGTTGTTGCATTTTTGTTCTTTATGAAATACCTAAATTAATATCGGCCTTGTTCCAATTGGCCTACAAACAACCATCCTGAACCCAGACCGCAACAATCACACGAAATCGAGAGCGTTTGTAACAGGCCATGTGTAACAGGATGGCAAACCACTTGGTAAATAGCATAGGGAAAAGGGATATAGATGTCTTTTAAAATAATTAAATATTAATATCCACCGTTGTTTTCAGGCAAGATCGCACGGGAAGTGGCGGGTCCTGCGGCGACCTTGTCCTCTCTCTTGGCCGCCTTCTGCGCCCTACTCTCCGCCCTGTGTTACGCTGAGTTCGGCGCCAAGGTGCCCAAAGCCGGGTCGGCGTATACCTATACTTATATCGTAATAGGCGAATGCGCTGCGTTTATTATTGGTAAGGAATTATATGCATGAATCCGTACCATATAAAACTTAATATGCAATGCACATGTATCATGCAAATGTTTTATTTCGAATCCTCTGATTTTCGGCTTTATGGTTACCGATTTCGCAAAGCAACTTAAACGTATGTCTCGTTTTACGGACAAATATTACAAATGAACGGTTTTGTTCAATCGTTTTTATTTGTTTTATTCTTATATATCTTAATGTCCCAACCACATAAAACCTTATTTGACTCCAAATATACAGGTTGGAACTCTGTGATGGAGTTCATGCTGACCGCCTCGGCCGTTGCTAAGGCGTGGAGTGCGTCGCTAAGCGTGCTCATCGGCTACGACCTCAGCGTTGGCTGCATCGCGGGCAGTAGTGTCTGTCCAGATTTGGTCGCTGTGGCCATTGTTATAGTAAGTAAAATAATAAAATATTGCATGTGTTGATGGGTAATTCCCAATATATCGTGTATCGACTTAAATTTGGACTCTATCTAGGATTTAAAAAAAATAAATATTTCTGAAGTTAATAATGGATGAATCTAAACTTTCCAGATCCTGTGTATTGTAATAGCAGTGGGAGTTCGTTCCTCAACCAACATCAACAATGTATTGGCGTTGATAAACGTCTCCGTGCTCATGGCGGTCAGTGGGGCGTTGTTTGTCTATGGAGATGCTGGCAATTTCTTTCCGAAGAAAGGAGGGTTTGCTCCTTTCGGAATTTCTGGTATTTTCGCCGGCTCAGCGACTAGTCTGTTTTCATATATAGGTAATATTGCATCTACATTACAAGATGTGACGCATCTGGCTTTTTTATTTTATAAATTGAGATGTGAAATCTATTCCTATTCCATCAGTGGAAATTTCTTTTTTTTTTTACTGTATATATGTTATAATCTCCGATTGTGGTGTGAATGTTTGCTTTTTACTAATAAGAAATTGCATTTTCATTATGTTTTAATTACATTATTTAGGATTCGAAGCAATGTCAATCGCTGCAGAAGAAGCGAGGAACCCGGCTTACTCGTTACCACGGGCAACTATATTGGCCGTTCTCATAGTAGCAGTACTCTACACCACCGCAATCGCCGCCTTAGTCAGTAACGTGCCTTACTATCTCATCGACATCGAAACCCCGTATGTGTCCGCTGCCGGAGTCGAGTCTGGTTACGGATTCTTACATGCATTGGGACACTGGTTGGTACAACGTGCACCATGTTGGGTACCTTGTTCAATATACCAAGGGCCCTGTATGCCATGGCGTCGGACGGGTTGATATTTCAGTTCATGGGCAGAGTCAATAAACGTACTCAGACTCCGCTCTATGCCATCCTAATATGCGGCATACTGGTGTGCCTTATGGCTGCCTTTATGGGCATGGATGAGCTCATAGAATTACTTTCCGCTGGTACCCTCACCAACTTCCTCATTGTGTCTACATGCGTGCTCCTACTTCGCTATCAAACCGCTGATAAATGTCCTTTTCCGCTAACCGTGGATGTATTTGAACCCAGTGGCAAGGAACCTAAAGATATCAACGATACCTATGCGTCGATCGGGAGGTTGAAGCTGAAATATCAGAAGCATAGTAGATTGTTGTGTTGTTGCTCGCCAAAAAGACTTATTCTGATTATATTCATCAGCATATTCTTTTTCGCGACATCAGTGCTTAGGGTAGGTTAATGTTAGCATATTTTTTTTTCACTTTTTTTCGGCTTTTCGTTTTTTTGAACTGCAAAACTGTTTGTCTTTGATATTCACAAAGTAATACAAATATAAAATATCATTCATATATAAAAAGCTGTGAGTGCTAAATATATATTATACAAAGAATAAGCAATAATTGAAGAAAATCATTAAAAAAATGTACTAAATTTACAATTCAAAAATCATGTGTTTATTTTCTAGATTTCCTCTGGATTGTACTTTTGGTTTGAATCGGTGATTTCATTTATTGTTATCACCGTCTGTTTTTTACTTCTTCTTATGTATGTCAAGAACACATACTTTGCCGATTATCAGGTTCGTTGAGCGATAACAAAACGCTAGCATCCATTTTGACTGATGTACATTGAAATAATTGTTCGTTAGATGATTAAAAAAAATGTTTCATTCATATTTATTGCAAATGATGCAAATAAGGTTTATTTGGAATATCAAAATTTTTCGTAAAAATATTACGAGATACATCCGGTATAATATTAAAGATCACTTTATGGTATTCATTGTGTGTCCTTCTTCTTATATTCTGACCAATATCTTATTCCTTTCACTTGAACTTTTCTCAGATGCCGGGAGTGCCGCTGTTGCCCATCATGAGCATGACCATCGACGTCATTCTGCTCTGCAATCTGTCGTCAGAGGCGCTCTTCAGGCTTCTCCTATGGGTCATACTCGGTAGGTTTTATATGCGGTCTTTTTGGTTTCGAAACGATGAAAAGTTGGGGCCGCTACCTGTTGGGTATATTTATATGTGTATTCACATGGAACCTATCGAATGTCACGTGAAGGAAAATCAATTATGAGGAGGTAGAATTGAAAATTCATTTCTTAACAGTTTAAATTGTTTTTTTTTTTCAGGTTTGGGAGTATACTTCTTATTCAGTGTGGAAAATAGCAAGGAAAATACTAAAAATGAGGATTCGAAAGAATTATTGGACAGCGGAAGCTTTGACAGCTACGAAGCGTGTCACGAGGATTATGAGGAGGTTGACACAAGGAAGAAGTCAAATACCCGCTAGACACTAATCCAAGCATAAAATATATTCTGTATAAGGGTTCAGTCATCGGGCAGCGGCAAATTTGCCGCAGACCCCATAATTTGGTATAAATGATCTGCCGCGTGGCGGCGTGCAATTTGGTATAAATGATCTGCGGCGTGGCGGCGTGCCGCTGCCCGATGACTGCACCCTAACATGTGTTAAATTAATTTTAAGGATTGAATATTAATATGAATAAATGTATAATAAATAAAATTATTTGAAGGTTTGAGACATTCTTATTTTAGCAAGATTAGAAAGTTACATATTGAAAGATGTTTCGTATCTTTTCAACTGATTAAGTACTGTATGCCTACTGATTTCGATTTCGATACATTGATGGTCGAATGGAAAATGATGCTAAAGGAAGTATCGTCATACATACATATTTAAATATGCATAAAGATAAAGGAAACGATAACTATTGTGCTATCGAAAACGAATACCATCGTTTATTAGCGATTAACAAAAAATGGAATGTCATTTCGTTATAATAATAGCAAAACCTTATAAAACTTGTCTAGCTGCAATAACATTCCAATTTGCAAGAATCTACCTCTTTTCTAAATATGCCCCATATTGGGGTGGGAGCACTTTTCTGGGCTGAAAACGACTAAGTCGACCATATAAAGTGAATGGAGGACGTTTTCAGCCCCGAAAAGTGCTCCCATTCCCAATATGGGGCATAGTTAGAAAAGAGGTAGATTCCTGCAAATTGGAATATTATTGCAGCTAGACATTGCAAGTTTTATAAAGTTTTGCAATTATCACAATGAAAGGACATTCCATTTTTTGTTAATCGCTAATAAACGATTTTTTTTTATTTTTTTTTTCTTATTTAATATCACACAACAGTGAACACATGTACAATGATGCATAATTATTGAAATACACAAATACATGTAACATAAACGATGCTAATAAACGATGGTATTTGTTTTCGATAGCACAGTATTATATTCGATGTGTCTATCGATTTGAAATATATTATATGAAATGAACCATCTTAAACACGATGTTTTCAAGAAAATTGGTCCTCGATATATTGTTTGAAAAGCAAACCAGTTTAGGTCCCGGTTCCACCAAATATTTTTCTATCCAATGAAATTTGCTATTATATTTTTATTTGATTTAAGATTGTCATATTTTTCCTCTTGCGAAAACGTGTCGCAGTTTAGACAAATAACATTCATTTGCATATAAGTAAATGGCAGAAATGTTTGTGATCGTTCATATCAGGAAATTTGTTATTTAAAGCTGACAACTTGATGACTTACATAAATCTTGATAACATTTGTGAAACATAGGAATGCAAAAATAGGAAATTATTGTAATTGCTTATCATTTTTAAAACCATAAATACCTTTACAAATATGTCTTCAATATCCCAACGTCTTCACCAAACCCCTTACGTTAAAAGGTTTGACAAATAGATTATATATCACTTTATTAATCAACCATTAAACTATACATAAATTCATTGCAACCATCACCCCCACTTGGCACTACATATTGCATTGGTCCTCATTTAAAAATACATTACATCACACATATCACATACAAATTATGATTCTCTTTTACATCTTGGTCTCATAGCCATCATCACTATCCGAGTCCGAAACCACTTCCGGTTGCACCTGATTGGACGCCGTCTTCTTGGGCAAGGACGAATCCATGTCGAGGCTGCCATTGGGCGCACCCTTCTTAACGGGCACCTTATCTTCCATGGCATAACCCATGTAGCCTGTGCCGGGCATCGTGTCGTAACCTTTGTTGTCGTAGGCGTTGATGGTCTGTTCGTCCAGGTTGCCTTCTTCCATCTCTTTGGCCGCTTGTTTTGCCAAAAGGGTGGCGCGCTAAAACAAAAGGAAATGTACAGAAAATGGAGCAGAAGAAATAAATATTGCTGAATGCTTAACGGAATTATTTAATGGCACTTTTAAAAAGTTGGCCGCTTGTTTTGCCAAAAGGGTGGCGCGCTAAAATAAAAAGTGGAAACGTGCAAATATATCATTTGGCATGTCTAACATGATTACATGAGTGAATATGAGTAAATAAACTGGAAACAGTTTTCATATTTATAAGAACAATGAACAAGCTATCTTGTCATAGTTTAAACCGTTAATACTGTAGAAAAACTAAATTTCGGAATTCGAAGCAAAGATTAAATAAGTATCTACATGTATATGTATAAAGTGTTAATTTGTCACTAACCGAAACCTCCTCTGGGTCGAGTAACTCGATCTTGCAGCGCAGGATGCCGAGTGACTTGTTGGGCAGGCAGCAGCAGAGGCGGTCGAAGAAGGGCATGTGCAATCGAGGATCCACATCATCGGGGTCGTAGCAACCTGTAGTCAAGGAGTGCGATTAGTGTTTTATTGGGAGAGCAATGCTAGATTGTCATTTATTTAAAAAAAAGGTCAATGAAAAATAGTCATAGTGCATGGGTAGCCGCCATCCTACGTCATCGGGATCGTAGCAACCTGTTGGAGAGTAGTGGAGAACAATGAAATAGAATTATAAGATGAGTATTATGCATTTAAAAACATTTTTACGGGTATTTTATGCATGAAAAAGCGGGCCAATAATTGTTTTTTTAATATATATATTTGTATCGATTTGGCTAAACGTGTAACAATGGACAGACCTATTCGAAAAAGTTAGCAAAATAACAACATGGATTGAATATAGTGCCACGAACCTGTGATCATTGAGACGATCAATCCGACCACGACACAGGTGGCTGCACCGATGGCTGAATACCACAGGTATGAGACCAGGTACAGGCGCTCAATGCCCTCGCTAAAATGCAATTCAAAATGAACTCGTAGACAATGTGTTATGTGTTATTAGTGTTGTTAAATGTGGAATCGTTCGATAGTAACATGCAATTATGAATATAAGGCTAGAGTAATATGCTTAAAGCAATATTTAGATTATTCGACTCACACACCTTTGCTTTTAAAAATACTCACAATTCATCAGCGGTGGGCGGGTACTCTGTTGGTGGTGCATCAGTGGTGTAGTTAGCAGGGCAGTTGATCATGGTTGAGTTGAGTGGCTCCGTGTACGGCACGTGACTGTATGCGCCGAAGCTGATCCACAGGGGAAAAGCAAGACCGATCAGACCGCCGCTCACAGCACCCTTTAAATTTATAAGCAATGGTGAAGGATTTTAAAATATTGATGTTTAATTGCTATGAGATCCATCGGCTGCATCCAAAAGTTGAGGAGCTAATGGAGTAAATAGTCTATCAAGTAATATTTTGTTATATTGAAAAACTGTTCATTGTAATAACAATGTAGTATCGATGTATTTAAGCATTATCTAGATCTTAACAGATATGTGTATACATTTGAAAAAAAAACTTACCAGCCAGTTGGCACATGGGAAGCAAGCTCCGAGGAAAAACAATCCGAGTAAGGGACCACCGGCAGCTCCTGTGAAACTCAAGGAAGCCTGAAAAATACCAATGAAAGATATAATGTGACAGTTTTGAAATGACATGTGCTTAATTTCCTTTAAGACTGATGAAGATGTACTCATGTATTTAAGATTAAGTAATAAAAAAGAAATACGCGTTATAATCTATTTAAAGATGATATATTTATTAACTCCAACGCTACGATACAAAAAAAAGTATTTTAAACAGGTTTAGCATCATTGACAGCACGGCGTTATGAAAATGCTGAAACCTAATATATTCATAAAACACGCTTCTTTAATATCTGCTTAAGTCACACGAACACCCTAACCTGGAGCACGGTTCCGCCAAGATTCTGGGCCAAAAATGCCATGATGATGCCCGCGATACCGTAAATCACGGCTGAAAAATTCATGTAAAATATAAATCAACATAGAATTCTATCTATTTCAAACTGCATATTTCATGGATAATGGTCGGATGCACAAAATTAGGGTATCGAATCCAATTTACGATGTGTATTCATACGAAAACAAAAAACTATGATAAATACTAAGCATAAATAGGTCTATGTTTGACTACTTTGTTATAGTGAGAAATGATTGTAAATCCTTGCACACTCACTGAGTCCTTTGTTGATGAGGGTCTGTGTGGTGTTGGAGTATTTGCCGAAGTGCCACTTGAGCATGTCTTCCCACGTCACGGCAACCACAGCGCCCAGAGATGAAGACATTGTGCTGCAGCCGAAAAGAGAAAAGGAACATACCGTAAAGTAAAAACTCACTCTATAAATCTATGCATAAATGAAAGGAATGAACAAGGTATATGTAGATTGAAATCACAAATATATATTCATAGTAAACATGTATGTGATTGTTGTAAATTAACCTTATTCTTACCTAAGTGCACCGGCGAAGAGACTGGACAAGAAGAGACCCGGGATTCCGTGGAGGTAGGCCAGTCGGTCCATAATGTAAAACGGCAACATCTACAACATAATGTAAAGGCTATTTTAACGTACAGAATCGAACATCACAGCCTGTGATAACCGTTGCAATCATTTGAATTGCGATAATTCATAATAGCGTATTCCGTTTATAGTTCAAACGTAGTAACACCGTAGTTTTTTAGGTGTAGCTGGTTGGATATATCGACAATTAATTGAATATCTAATAAACGCCATGTCACGTTACTACAATATGGATGTAGTGCAAATAATTATTGCAAACCTGATTAGAGTTGTCGACCATGCCGGCTTTCAATGGATCGCATCCGACGTGTTCGTACCAAGCGAAGAGCACCATGCCCGCCATGCAGCAGATGGACACCATGATGAGCAGGCCAGGTATGTTCAGCAGAAGAGTTCTGTTAAATAAGGAAATTGCAGGTTCAGAATATATACACTGGGAAATTGTTTTTTTTTTTTTTTTTTTAATTCAAGGTGATAAACAGGAGCGTATCTACATTATGGAAACGTCATTGTCGTCTCTAGACGCC
>LQRL01069708.1:30297-41096 GCA_001703475.1 Hydroides elegans
GCCCCCAGGATGTTCAGCAACTGCTTCGAAAACAAACTGATTTAACGAAACTTTTGCAGGAAGTTACGCTGGAATTCCTGATTTTGCAACCCAAAAACATGCGGATGAATATCGTCTTTCCGAAATTAACAAACTTAGATGAACTTATATAAGTTCAGCCGAACGTATTTGTTCAATAAAAGATAAAACATAAAATATGTTGGAATATCGTGACCTAAATGCATTCGGATGGACATGTATCTAGATGACACAGTTTTAAAGTATCATCAAGATGTGATGTGAAAGAGCCCTCTTGGTGAATTCTCTTGGTGATTGTTGGACACACATTGTCCTTTAAGAAGGTATGTCCATAAGTATTCTCCATTCTGACACACATGTTCGTATGCAAAGATTTTTGTCAAATACAAATACTATCTACGATGGAGTCAAATATTCGTTTTAAAAATTCAATTATATATGGTCAGGCGATATGAATATTGATAACGCAGGGTTCGCATTATCCCTAATATTGCTCGATCAATATAACTAAAATATTAACCAAAGTCATTTTTATATTAATGCAAAGCAGCATTGACTCACTTTCGTGCATCAGCGATGGTGGGCACGGCCGAGTATCTTTGCACACTGGCCTGGTTGACACCGTAGGTCGAGAGCCAACCGATGGTACCGCCTACGACCAAAGTCCAGAAAGAGTGGCGCACCAGGGGACTCGGGTCCCATCTGTAAAAAAATATCATTATTGCAAAAAAAATATTTGTATTGTTTTTGTATCATATTTGTTGTATCGCTAAATAAGTTATTAATGCACTTAAGTTATTTTCAACTTAAAAGAAAATACATTTTCCATTAGGTTTTTCATATGGACATTTGAACAATATAGATAACTGACGAGAGCAAACAATATATTTATATTGGGAAAGGCGCTGAGAAAATACCTGAGAGATTTATGAGATAAAATTAAATTCATCTGATTGAATATGAAGTGTCACATAGTTTATTCACTTATGAAATTGTGAATCATTTTATCATACTATCAGTTTGATTTCTTGACAAGGATACGTAAACGAACATGATTAAGCGAGAGATAAGCAACAAATTAATTAAACGCAAAATCAACATCATTTTTACTTTGCCATTATCTGCATCAACTTATGAGATGCTGATATAACCCACTCATCTCAGATTTGAAACCATCATTTTCAAACTCAGTGAGAATGTCAACGAACAATGCGAGACGCAGTCATTGAATATGTTCAAATGATAATAAGCGTTATATGGGGGCACCCAAAAATGTCTGAAATGTTTGTATGTTTTTTTTTTTTAGTTAAATGCAAAGCAATATGGTGGATTTGGAGTGCAATATCATTTTCCGCAAAAGTCAGGATTATACTATAACCATTTCTCCTTATTTTCTGTCGAAAGTGGCTGTTTGAATCGGATAGAATGTAAACATGTTAAAATTGTTACTGAAGTTGTTAATCTAAAGAAAACATGTTTTTTAACCATATGCGCATCTCAATACGTGGTGTAGTTGTACTTGACCAAGTAAACGTGATTTTGTGACATTAACCGATTATTTTCTCTCAACTGTCGAGCCCAACAAGCACCCTTTAGTGTTGATTGAATATCTACTGATTGGGCCAAAGGCCGTTCATAATATGATAAGTAATGACGATAACTTATCCTCATATACTGGTCTTTCACTTTATAAATCTGCAACTGTTTTATGATTGTGTATAAACGTGCAGACACAATCTATCTATTGTGATCACATTTTGACCGATATAAATTTCAAGTTCAAGTTCAAGATAATGTCAATATAGCTTACATAAATGTACTTTTTAATTATCTTATTCAAAAATATAAAGTGAAAATAGATATCAATATATATTCAAAATTATCACAAACTATCTTAATATATTCCTACGACGAACTTGGTCGCGATGATGCTAGAACCTCCTGCAAGTATACATTCTGAGTTCTCTCTGATGGACTAAATACAATGTACATGCATTGATAAAATCCATTTGAAAAGGCGTTTTTATTCAAACTTGTGGTTTGATATTGATATTCTAGTTTTGGGGTCACAAAACGCACAATCCGACATTCAGCATCATATTATGGTGTTCTGCTAGATGCTAGATAATGGTTGTTTGATGATCTGCTGATTTGATACTTACACGAAAAATTCGACTCGTCCAGCCTCGTCATTAATTCTCCACACTTCATCGAAACCTCCAAGATCAACGCTACCCTAGAAGCAATAATATTTGGTAAATAATCAAACGGTTTCACATTGCAAAAAGTGACTTTTGAATAAATATATAAGGTGATTGTCACGGAAAATCGCTAGAACCCATTACGCATGAAATCGGGTTGAGGCATGATTATCTCATAAAAATGATCTTTCTTTGCAACCATTTTTTGACATATCACTTGCACTTTCATATGCCAAAATACAAGGCATTTATATAAAATACCAAAAGACTCTACTCGAGTTGATTGGTGCTACGTTTTCACTCTAAAATAAACGATGCGTTGGTTGATTTTAATCTCACTTGTTTAATTGCTTTCTTCTTGAACATATCAGTTGTAATTGTATCCGACATAAATCTCAATTTAGCTAATATCAAAATAAATCGTTTTTGCAATTATGATAACCTCTGTTAATTCTTTGCAAGTTATCTTGATTAAATGTATTTGTGATAAACTTATAAAGTGATAACTAATTGCAATCATATTGCTTCACTCAGACTAGAGCGAGACTACATAATGGATTATACTAGATAGTGTTACGCCCTATATGAGGTTTGCCAGCTAGAATCACCCATGATTTTTTCGGTATAATGGTGCGGGCATGCATTTGTGGAATTTTCTGCGATGGCTGCCGACTTAAAAAGATATATAGCAAAATCCGTCTTTAAATTCGCAATGATCGCAGATGTTTGAAAGTGCCTCCCCGCACCACAAAACAGTCAACAACAAACCTTGATGATGACGATGAGCACTCCCACAACCATGACGATGGCCTGGAAGGCGCTGGTCCAAACCGAGGCTTTCAATCCTCCCTGCAATGAAACAAATACTTCGTATAACAAACATATAGATCCTTGGCGCATAAGAAAATGATAAGGACAAAACGTATGATTTGAATCATGTATGATTTATGAAATGGTCTAGATATCTTTAACGTCTAGTTGCGGTTTCTTACCCAAAATTACTAGACAATGAATCGATTTGTAATATAACATTTAGATTCATATTTCAGATGTGTATTACCCTTAGGAAGTCAGCCATCATATACTCTTGGACAGGATCCAGAGACAATGTTTAATTTATATTTGTTCTTTCTTGTTCTTTTTGGTTTTTTTTTCTGGATCAAGATATCGAGGGATGTAACGAGCGATATGAACACATTAACTTAAACCCACCAACTTGATAAAAAATAGTTAACTTACCAAAGTGACGTACACAAGGGCAATTAAACCACCAATGATGATGGAACCCCAGGTTGGGAAACCAGTCGCTGAAAGAGTACATCAAAGATATTCAAGCTTAAATGTTAACTTTGAAAATGTTATCTTCTTTATCTAAATTTATGCGACAAAAAATATTTATTGTTTACATTTTGACTTTTCAAAAGGGTTGACGAAGGTTGGTCCATTCTTTTCTTTAAGTGAACGAATTAGTTTTAAAGAAATTCATGATTATATTTGAGGATTTATTGTTGGTAATAGCATACCTTGTTCCAAAGCAGTGGCTGGTGAGTAAAGACAGATCCCCATGTACAAAAGCTGCAACGTTAAATAATGTCATATTTAAATGATCTATCAGTGGTAGCAACCTTTAAATATTTTGTCGAGCTCCTTTTATATTAAAATTATTTTAATATAAAATTGTGAAGTTACTTTTTTATCTTGTCCAATTTTATCTCACTATATTTGCATAATTAACATACTGCCGAGATATTCGGATATTCGCATTACATTAAAAGAAATTGATATGTACCTGCATCGTGATGAGAATAATTGAACCAGTAATTTTGGCTGCTTTACTTTGGAATCTCATCTCAAGATACTAAAAAAGAAAAATAACATACACATAGATATCTGAAACATAAAATATAACGTAAGGCTAAGGAAACTAAGAAGGGCACCCCACGACAGACTTTTCAAAAAGTTGTTAAATCACCTTTAAACAACATAACAAGTAATATTATCAACAAAATTATGGTTTTTGAACTTAAACATTTTGCAAAAAGGTGTTCCTTTTTTCCAAGCCAGCTGGACTGTTCCTCCTTTTCTAGCCAGCTTGGAACAGAAAAGGAACACCTTTTGCAAAAATTTGAATCATGAATATATCAAAAATACCTTTCATATATTGTAAATAACCGTTTATTATACAATTGCAAGCAGGTTTAATCAATTTTGAAATAATAATACTCAATATTTATTACAAAAATGAAGAAATTATCAAAAAAGGTGTTCCTCAATCTGCTAAAATCTCCAAGCTAGAATGAATTTGCTCAAAATTTCCAAGCCAGCTGGAATTTGGTGGGGAACAGCTTTTTTGGGGAACAGCTCGTGGGGTACTCTTCAACTAATTGTATAGGATGAAATGGGAGTAAGAAAGATTCCGGTGGTTAAAAAGTTAATTTATTATGAATGTCTATACATTGTATCTTTTTAACGGTGCTTGGATTTAGAGAAATTATACATCATAACCCGTAACGAGTAATATTTATTTGATGCTGCGTATGATAGAGTTGAACGAAATTAAAATAAAAATAAACATTAAACAATTAGTTGAATAACACGAACTTAAGATCACGTATTTCATTTCTAAAAAAAACGTCAAGGAGTGTTATTATCTGTTTGAACATACATTATGAGACATGTCACTACTACGTGTTAATAAATACAATACGGATACATGCCTAGAGCAATCAAAAAATATAAAATCAAGACATGAGTTACCTCATAGGAGGATGTGAGTTTGAGCGGATACATGAGCGGCACAAAGAGGATGACAGCGAACACACAGGACGCCATCATACCCAGCGTGTATATCCAATACTGCGTGCCCTCCGTGTAGATCTCAGCCGGCGTGCCCAGAATCAAAATGGCCGACAAGAAAGCGGACAGCAGCGAAAGCGCGACCGGCCAGATGTTGAAATCGCGGTTGCCCATGTGGAAGGCCTCCGCGGTCTTCTCCTGTTTGACGCATAGTCCCTGAAATAAACCGATACCAAGTGAGACGCCGAGGAAGGCGGTGAAGATGACCCAGTCGGCCCAGTGGAAGTCCTGGTTGATGTTGATCTCGATGATCTCCTCGGTTGTACCCGGCATGAACTCCGTGGTAGACATGGTGATGTGGTGTCCCGCGTAATCCCTAAACTTATGATTAGTTTAAAACTATTCCAGTTAATTGTCTTATAACATATGGTAACTCTTTAAATAAATTTAAAATATGAATTAATTTGCATTGAGACAAATCCGGGACAGACGCTGTGTCTCACCCAACTGCCTCGTTTCATCTGGTCGCGAACTAAAAAGAAAAAGCAACCTTATTCTCTAATCGTCATTTCATTATAGAAATATGAAGTGGACACTACTTGAGTAAGGTACTGATGATAACAGTTTAGCGATAAAAATATTAAGTCCAGAAGTGGCGGTCTCTATGCATGTGACATCAAGGGCAAGATATGTTTTTCTTTTAACAGGGTTAACATTATAAGTAGTTGTGATTTGTTACTGAACAGGAGACTTCGTTTGGTGTTATTGTTTGTTAATTTATATATGTACATTCAATCTTAAAGGATGTAAATTATATGTTAATTCTTGTTTGTAATTTGATTTCCAGATATGTACAATCTATTGCCAAACTTAATGAACGAAGTCGAAGACTTTATTTAATCATGATTTATCACCCAAACGAAATAGCATGTGAATTCAAATATTGTGTTTCACATATGACATATATTCCATTTTTAAAATGTAGGAATAAATTATGAACCGACAAAGATATCAAAGGATGCTATATATGATATATAAGTTTCGTTTGCTTGAGTTAATAATTTGAATATGATCTTACTATCATGATGAATTATGCAAAAATCATGTTTAATTGATAATCGTCTTTTGATTCCAATATTTACATCGAATCTTCTGACCAAAGCTATGCCAATACATTTGTGACAATAAAAAAAAGAAGAGCACCTCACGAGCTGTTCCCCCAAAAAGCTGTTCCCCACCAATTTCCAGCTGGCTTGGAAATTTTGAGAAATTTAATTCTAGCTTGGAGATTTGAGTAGTTTGAGGAACACCTTTTTGATAATTTCTTTATTTTCATAATAAATAGTGAGAATGATTATTTTTAAAATGATTAAACTTGCTTGCAATTCTCTAATAAACCGTAATTTGCAAGATATGATATGTAATTTGGTTGTATTCGACATTTCAATTTTCTCAAAAAGGTGTTCCCTTTCTGTTCCAAGCTGGCTAGAAAAGGAGTAACAGTCCAGCTGGCTTGGAAAAAAGGAACACCTTTTTGCAAAATTTCAATGTTCAATAACAATTATCGTGTTGTTCTTCGTACTTGTAAAGTTGTTTTAAGTTGATTTAACAACTATTTGAAAAATATGTCGTGAGGTGCCCTTCAAAAAATTATATGCACTTTCTCTTTTGACCTTATCTGATATCCAAATGCTTATTGAACATTATGCTTACGATACCATAGCAAATAAATGACACAAAACATTTGAATGATTATTTGAAAAATAGTGCACAATATAAATATAAATTAAACAAAAGAAGCAAATTTAAAGAAAAGGATGATTACACTGCATGTTTTCACGTCAATCTTGCTACTACTCAAAAGACTAAAAGCAGGTCGCATGAAAAATCTACTTTTTGCTTAAATATAAATACGGCCTATGAATATTATTTTCTTTTATTATGAAATAATCATTCTCCAAACTTTAAATTTTAAGGTGTAATAAACTGTATTGACCTGTTTGTATTATGTTAAAATAGTCCAATAACATTCAAATAAAAATTAAGAATATACAATCAAAATTCAAGATAAAGTTGTCCTTTCGGCAAGGACCATTGTGTCATCAACTTCAACCAACGTTTTAGACTAAAGTCTCATTTGATTTTATTCTGAATAGAACCAAGTACACTTTGCTGAACTGGCACTTAGCTGTGTCTTTTTCTATTTGAATTCATCAAGAATGAAAACCAGAGTTGAACTATTTGAATCTACCTCCCCGGTAGTTTGAAATCGATTTCAAGTTACCCATCCCGATTTGAAACTATCCCCACCTTTATTTATTTATTTATTTATTTTTATTTATTTATTTCTAAAGTATTTTCTACCCAACTCGTCAGGTGACTTTGCGTCATATTTAGTTGCATTTATCATTATACTCAAAAAGGGTTGCGCGAGTCGCATAAACAAAGGCATACAGATAGTATGACACTGAGCCCCGCTGATCCCCTGAGTGTGTTTGCTCGTTCCATGTCCACAATTTAAACATACATGGATGTACTTTGTGTGTCACAGAATTGGTGTGCCATATTTTTCTTAATTTGTAATGTTTTTTTTTTGTAAAGCGTTTTCAACTCGAAACATTTATTTCACCTATCTCCGTTCACACACTTAACTTAACAATTTGCTCTAAACACATTTATATATTTCAACGTTTTCAATTCGAAATACTTATTCGACATCTCTTAAATATCTCTACAAAATGTCCCATATGCATCAACATCTAAATAGTTTTCAAATAAACAAACAAATAACGAATTAGCAACTATATTGACATAAAATTCTTATACTACTGAACAGCTCGTCAAAAAATCGCGTCTACGGTGCACTGAGTTCAAAATCGGTTTAGTGAGACATAATATGTCACAAAGCCTTATTAGCCTTATTTGTCTTTTATTGAAACTCAACAGTCTACTGCCTAATATTTGGAGTCACATCTAAACAAATATTTTGCATGCAGTGCCTTCGTCATTTTATGAATATGACAAGACACGAATAAAAGAGTTTTGAAAACAACAAATATACATTGTATTTCGAGTGAAATCTACAATAGCAATGTCAGATAGTGAAAGTTTCTTGCTTTCATGGAAGAAGTGTTTCATGTTTTGCACATTTCCTAAAAATCTTAAGACATTATATACTCGGTGAGATTTGCTCGCTTAAGATCATGTTGGGTATGGTTCTTATATTGTTACGTCATTATTATTGTGTCTAGTTTATGCTCGCTGGTTATCAGTCAAGTGCCTGACGTATTCAGATGTTTCGGCCCTTTAAGCTTTATACACCTTCTATCACCTGCGCCGACGTGACAGATCAGGTCATGTGCCCATGAGCCTAGCGATCGCTCCACTTACTTTGTTCGCGTTTTATCCACCGCCACGCGTCATCTACCGCTTCTGCAGCTTCCTCTATGGCCTTACCTCGCTCTTTGCCTGTTAGCCCGATCCCACTGAGGGCTATGATGGTTGACTTTCTCACAAATCCTCTGCATCCTATTTTATATATTATACAATATTTTATATATAAGATTCCTCGTTCTCTTAAAACATATTGTCGAATGTGGATAAAATACCATATATTTTAGTACTAATTTCTGCCAAAAATCTATACAGATTTTCCAGTGTTTCATCTCAAAGGAAAGAAAAATAAACTCAGAATCATATATTATTCAAACTGTATATAAAATTTACATTCAAGCAAAATTAAATACTAAAAAAAATATATCTAAACATTTCTTAAGTCAAATATATTTCGCTCTAATATGTGTACTTGTTTTTACATATCTAAATCAAAATGGAGGGTTAGTGAAACACAAACGGGTTTAATGGCATATTTAGAAAATATTTTGAGTTGTTTGCAGTTCATATGAAAACAACTTTTTTCAATTATCAGGCCAATCTGAATGAGCACAGTAAGTTAAAAAAATACCAGTGTGTGTATATGAAAATGAGGCAACGTGTTATGGTCCTCCAAAAATGATCAACTATATCGAGAAAAATAACAAGGAAGTCTGGGGTTAATATGCGCGATATTAATTTATACAAAAAAGGGTTCAAACACCGACAACAAATTGTAAGATTTATATTTAAATTTATATTTTTACACACATGGTGAGTATAGGAATTCGAAACATTTGGCGCTTAGGGTTATATGTTAGAGAGTTTGTGCAGTCAAGTGCAAAAACAGGTCAACACGACATATATTAGCAATATGTTTGGTTGAAATACCGAAGATATGGCTTTACCACAAAAATTGCCCAAACTCTCCATTAGATAGTTTGGACAGGTTGTAACAATTTGATAAAAGTATGTTAGAGTTTGTGGATAACACTTTAGAGCAACCACTATGAACATTGCGCAAATATCAAAATCAAGACTAGATGATCTTGGTACTCGTAGAGCACAATTTATCTGCAATCTTTTCCTCTCTATTTTCAAAATTATTTTCTATATGACAAAATTAAAAGTTTCTATGATTCAGACAACCAATAATATAATTTTATTAAAACAAGTTTTATAAATTCAGGCAATCAATTATACAATTTAAAACCATATCTTTTTCATGGGTAGAATTATATGAAGGACATCAAACTACGACAAACTAATTGTTTAAACATTTAAATTGTGCGAAAAGGAGTTTATTTTTTCCAAGCCAGCTGGGCTGTTTCACCTTTTCTATCCAGCTTGGTCTGAAAAAGAACATCTTTTGCGAAAATTGAAATGTTAAAATGGCAGCAAATTACCTATCATATCATGCAAATGACAGTTAATTAATCAATGCATGCAAGTTTATTAAATTTCAAAACAATCGCTATCACTTTTTATTGCGATTTTTTTTTAAATCAAAACAGGTGTTCCTCAAACCCCTCCAATCTCTAAGATTGAATTATTTTCTAAAAATTTCTAAGTCAGAATTCGATGGGGGACATATTTTTTGGGGTACAACTCGTGAGGTGCTCTTTTTATCAAATATAACACAGTTTTATAAATCAATCTTATGTTTAAATGATCATATAAGTGGAAAGCAATCGAAGACTTTGTTTCGTTTATTCCTTATTATCGAAAGAGATTTATATGTTTTGGGATATAAGAGATATAAATGATAATTTTAGTTAATATTCAATTTTCAATCTTGATTTATTATTTTTGCGATCTGCATTATCTCCACTCGATACAGTGTTTATTGATTATGAGTCACAGTGACATATTTAGCAAGCGCAGCTGTTCATGCACAGCCCTACATTAATAGAGTGCCGTCACTCATATTCCAAGCTCCACCCCTTTATTACGTTTAATTGATCGCGTAACGAATCACAGCGCGAGAGCGCTTTATAATGGTTTTCAGTGGGAC
Source organism: Hydroides elegans (assembly GCA_001703475.1). Classification (NCBI taxonomy): domain Eukaryota; kingdom Metazoa; phylum Annelida; class Polychaeta; order Sabellida; family Serpulidae; genus Hydroides; species Hydroides elegans. The sequence continues at coordinate 40,699 of LQRL01069708.1, forward strand.
AAAACTAAATGCATAAATTTCAAGAGATGATGACTTTCAAATCTAAATAATATTATTAAAATGTTTATTGTCACAATTCTAAACCCCTTATTCTCCATATTGAATGTATAAGCAACATACTCATATATATTTAATAGTGTTATTACGTTCTTAACATATAGAAAAATGTACTACAAAACTTAGGGGGTCGATGTGCATAAAAAGTGAAGCGATCGCAATACCTGCAATTTTTCGTTAACGAAAAGATTGCAGATAAAAATCAACATACCTAACATGGATTGCCAAAAGTGTGAACCACGGAGGTCGCTCAACAGCAAGCTCGCTACTCAGGAAAAACGGGTATATAACAAGAATGGTTTGTTGTGTGTTGTGTGGGGTGTGCTGTTATTGGCTGCTTG
>LQRL01069721.1:7054-21480 GCA_001703475.1 Hydroides elegans
ATGGCTTAACTGGCTGACAATAAAGAAACGCGTTTTAGGCTTACTTGGCTGAATTGGCTGACTTGGCTTACTTGGCTGACAATAAAGAAACACGACCATTGTTTACAAAATTTTTTACTACATATACAACCATTGTATAGGGTTCCAATCGATACATGTTAATATTATATTGAGTATTATAACATGATGCGATATTTTTTCCCTATATTTCCTTTCAAATTTGAGACGTTTCTATCCTGCAATAGAACACCAACACACAGTATTCATTATGCAAAGAGGAGAGGCTAATAAGCGTGACTCATTTTGAGCGAATACTGCAGTACAGTTTCTGCATACTGGCTCCACACAAGTATTAAAACAAAACGTCATAAAAAGTAATTATCATGACTAATTGTTCGGAATTTTTTTTATACAGTTCGAATCTTACTGTATTTATGCAATACTTTCAACTGTTATAATAGCGATAAAACACTCCTGTTCGTTTGTATAGCTGATTTAGAGCTTAGAAGAAACTATTACAAAACTCACGCCTTCGGCGTTTGGTTTGTAATAGCTTCTTCTTCGCTCTAAATAAGCAATACAAACGCACAGTCGTGTTTTATCCCTATAATAGCTCATCTATAGTCCAGGAGTGAACAATATTGAGACTCTTGACGAAATTACATGAAACTGAATTGTGATTTTACGCTTACTTCTTCTGCAGCAAACTTGAGGACAGCAGTGAAAGGTGTTGATTCTGGTACACTCAAACTGAAAATATTAACATATACAAGTTTAAAATTAATATTGATAATAAATATTATTCACAATGAAACAACTACAAGGAGACGTTATACAAATTATACTTTAGTCGTCAGTCTTACTTACTTAAAATTTTGAGCGAGTCGACAAATATTCCAATCGAGACTCAATTTTGTTTTCAAAAGCCACAACTATTAAATAGCTTGGTGTCGTTGACAGAAACTTTGAACCCGATATATCACTTCTTGTTTATTCAATGAAAAGCTAAGCATTTTATTGAAGATCCATTACATGTACTTGTACACTTAACCAAATTATCAACAATATGTTCTAGAAACTTACACTTTATATGGCAGTTTAGGGTCCGAAGTAAGGGTTATCTTAAATGTTACCTTCGACCTAAAACAAGAAAATAAGTAATTGTTATAACCATATAAATGTGATTACAAAAATAATCATTTAAGATGGAGAGAAAATACGACAAACTTACATTTTACACGTTTGTTTACAACCTGGAAGGCGGAAGTAAATTATTCGAAACTCACATCGGAAATAAAAACAGGGAGCCAGTCAAAGTTTAGCTGCATTTGTTTGGTGCCTATTATACCCCGTATTCTTTTTAGAAGCAACTCTAACCGGTTAGGGTTGGGTAACCCTGATCTAAAAAGAACGCTTTGTATGAATAAAGAGTAATCCGGTTGTTAACCGAAAAAAGTTGTTCTAAAAAGAATGGGTTAACCGAAAAAAGTTGTTCCAACTCTAACCGGTTTGATCTAAAAAGAATACGGGGTAAATCCCAGGTGGGATATTCATATGGTTTATGCCAAACTATGCGAGATTTGAACAAATTAATCATGAGACAAATCATATTGATAGTAAACATATATTACCTGTATCAAATAGATACGTTTGATTGTTAAAACGTTTGTTATTATACAAACATATAAATATTTTAGCGCATTGAAAAATGCATTTACAGTAATAGATCATGTGACAAGTCATGTGAACGACCTTTGTTCATACAAAATGCTCTCGATCGAATAAATGAACGATAAAATTTGGATTTAAACTGAAATTTAAGCATGTTATCGACATATTTTCTAGTCCTATTGATAGGATTTGTTTCAATTCACAGTAAGCAATCAGTTACAATACCTGACATTCCATATTAATTATGTATTTGTGCTTCATTACAGTCAAATGAAAAGCCTCCATCCAAAAGCCGGATACCACTTCTGTTGTTCAAAGAGTTGAGGTGTCCCTAGGGGTCTTAAGCCCTCTATCGGTCTGTTTGTAATCACTTTCGTGTAAAGACCAGTTATATGGGATCGAGGGTTGTATAAAGTGTACTACAATGTATATGTTTAAATGAAAGGTACACGCGTATCTGTGTAAGATTCTGAATGGGCATTTTGATCGTGATCGTTATGATTGTTTTAGGTTGCCCCAAGTTACATTAACCGGTTGAACATAGCCTAAAGGATGATATTTACATGAAATATGAGATTATGCTCTGTGAATTTATATATATGCTATTCTGTCCTTCAATATTGACCAATCACGAGCTATTTATTTTTCAATGTTTGCGTGTAGTATCTAGGAAGTACAATTTCTCGTCCAATACACTTATACCAGCCTTAATTGTTTAAGGGACGTAACTATGGCCTGATGTGTGTAGGTCTGGAAGAATGTCAGCGATTACCTTAAACCCAATAGATTAAATAGGCCTACATGTCAATAATATATTTATTATTCGTAAACTGAAATTTGTCTTGTTTGATATACCCATACAAAAATCTCTTTTCATAAACATAATATTCTTAAAAAATATATATATTGATTTTCTAACCGATTTTCTTTGAAGAAATCTCCGGCACTGACTTAAACATCGCAATAGATGATAAAACGGCAGCATTTAAATTGTCTATCGATGGACAGACATGGCTTCGCAGTGCAGATATCTTTATGATGTCTCGAAATGTGCAGTATTCGGTCGATCGAGGTGAGTGACATCTTTTCCATTTGCAAATATTTGCCATATGTTTTTATCATTAATTATCTGGTCGTATTTCATTTTAGTAATCAATAGCCATAAAGTGCCCTGATAATTTATGACTAATTACTTTAAAATTATACCCAGAGCTAATTTGAGTAGATTAGAATTACAAACATGTTTCTAAATATATATTTTTATTAGAGTTTAAGTTATACATGTATATCCTTTGATAAATGTGTTCTTATTTTGAATAGTGAACACTGATTTGAACAAAAATAACTGAGAAAAGGGTAATATTCACAGGGTTAACCGTACACCCAGGATAGATTTAAAGTCAGCAATTTCATCCATATTGCAACAACAAAAATAATAATTAAGCTTGAATATGATTTCTTTGTTTAACAAATACATAAACATTTTATCACTATCGGTTTTTAGGGGATTTACTTCTTCGACAAAAAGCCACCGAAACAGGAATGGACAATTTAGGCGCATTCACAGTGGAGTCATTTTACTTCAACGCCATTGGTCACCCGATGCCTTTACCTCACAATGTCACTTTTAAAGTCATGTTTAAGCACTACGATGACTACCCCATGGTATTATTTGGACAGGTAAGTGCTTTGCTTTGAATACAAATACATATGATGTGTTGCTACCAAAAGTACAGATCTAAAAATAAAGCATTCAGACAAAGAACAAAGTTTATCAAACCGTTTGATCAAACAGCAAAAATGTGTCGATCAAAGCTGCAATTCATAAGGTATTCTTGATAATTTGGTTAAAATTTGGCAAAAGTAAGTGATTAGCACTAGAAGTTCAATGGTTTTAAATTCCTAGCACTTAATTATTTTGTCGGTGTAAATTTGATAAAGTTATGTCTGTGTTTTCTATAGCATTTCATTGAGGGAGTACCAAACACAACAACTGGAGATCCCAATTCTGTCTGCACCGGGTTTCCAGGCTTTTCAGTAGAAAAGACACTGGATTTAGGATTTTTGGCCTATGGAGGTATCATGTTCGGTGATACACAGAAGGCAATTGGAAGGTTTGTCTTGTGTTATATTTAGATTAAGCGAGATGCATTAAATAAAGATGGTATTGTCAATAGACCTTCAAATATTAACAGAGGAAAGAGATTTGTCACTCACACAACAAACAAATCAAAGCTTAGTCAACTGTGATGTATGATTTGACATTCATCAATTTTTCAATCAATCATTCCTTTCATTTAAGTGAAATTTCTGTCTTATAAAGAATTAATCATCTGCTATAATGTGACTTTTATATGATAGAAAATGTCTTATTTTGTTTGTAATTCATAGATGGAATACCGACACCAAAAAGATCGTTTCCGGTCTCGACAGTGGCCCGCTCGTTTTATTCGACCAATACGGAAAGAGCCTCATTGTGAGTTCATTCGAGAACTTCATGGCGGGTTCGGCCGTCTACAAAGGAACCGGAAATGAGACGACGTCATACTGGGGCATTATGGGATCGGCAGCGGAAATACCCGAAGATTTCTCGTTTTGGACCGTCATGTACTACTCGCCCCATGGAATTAATGCGGTAATATTTCTGAAGATATTTCGTCTTAATTAACCATTATTAATGGTTTGAACACATGGTTTAAATGCGTATAATCATTGAAAATGTTAATACAGAGAATTTAAGTAATAAAAATACAACACAGCATGACCTGTATTGTGTGTGACTTTGATGACAAGTTCATTGTTTTCACAACAAACATGTATCATTCACATTCTTAGCTATCGACATTATATAATTCTAATGGAACTTTCCATATCTATTTAATAATTCAATTGATTAGAAAAGGAATGCAATCTCATATACATAATACGATCGTTACACGTATGGAAACTACACTCACTGAACTAACAAATCGGTAAACATTAGTCACAGTAATATTCAGGCAAGTGTTAACTCTTTCCTTAAATGTATTTGTTTCAGGCCATGGAGGGTTGGGGATCGATGTTGCGGACCTATTACGACAGAGACACTACATCACGTGACAGTGATTTCGTCAATAACTACCTCGGCTACTGGACCGACAATGGTAAGTGCTGCATAATTGTATCAACTAAATACACTATCTATCGTATTTACTGACGTACTGACGTTTCACGCATAGACTATCCAAAAACTAAATTTACAGTTTATTTCGTTTTTGGCATAACACATACATTATAGTCAACGTAGTGACCTTAGAACGTCTTTTTCCCTTAATATCTCCTTTAATTTCTTTGCATTTTTACCAATTTTTCTGCAGCATACTCAGCTTTCAAAACACGGACTATTTGCCAATTTTCAATTTCAATCGTTGAAGTTTAAGTAGCCTATATGAAAAATAATAAAAATGATTTTTCAGTTTTGTTTTCTTATTTTGATGCATGTTCTCCTGTTTTTTTTTTTACATATGTATAATTTTTGGACTTATGTTTGACACAATTTCCGAAGGAATTTGACCATTTCTGCCAGGTTTTATCAAAAGTGATTGGCTCAAGGGGGCTGTCGACTTAGGTTCCAGGGTCGGCATTGAGCACCCAAAAATTATATTCTCAAAATTCGCAGCAAACGAGTTATGTTCTTACCGGAAAAACGAGAGTTTAATCACATTTTCAATCACGCTTATTTGTTGTGCATAGACTAAAAACTAAATAAATGACACCATTTCACTCATTTAATGTATGTACCCGAACTACTAAGATGGGTAAATCTTCAGAATTTATAATGATATAAATGATAAAATCACATTGCAGACTAGATTCTTTTAAGAAAATCTCGCCTTTTTAGGTGCGTACTACTACTACATCACTGAGCCTGGCAAAACATACGAGGACACTCTGATCGACGTGTATGAGTATTCGGTCCAGGAAGGTATACCTTACAGGTAAGAACCAAATCTCATCTATGTAACTCTTACGTGCAGCCACCCACTTATTCTAAACTTGATGTGATGAAGAATTGATTAAGAATATCTTCAAATTGATAAAAAATGTAGATTTTAAAACCTGTATAATATAATAAACAGTCAGATATACCATCACTCGTTAAGTATAACAAGACAGATTTTACGTCAATGTGTAAATTTATTGCCCATCGGTATATAGTGTTAATCGTGAGACTTCGATATCAACCATCGGTGAACATTTACAAAAAAAACTATGTAAAGGTGCTCTACATTTATATTTACACAATTGAATGTCCTATTGCGAATAATAAAGGACATTGGACACTAATTATATAGCATTATAAATGACATGTATATTGTAGATACGTGCAGTACGATTCTTGGTGGTACCCAAAAGGTCCAGATGAGGGCGTCACCGAATGGGTGGCCATGCCTTCCATCTTCCCTCACGGCCTGCAGTAAGTGATAGTATTATAGCAAATTAATAATGACTGAATTAACTATAAGATACGCCAAATAAATTGTTCGTGTTATCTTTGTTTCTTATTGGTTCGATATTTCAATAACAGCCTTTGGAGTTTTTGTTGTTTAGAAATGTCTGAAAAGTCCCTCTGTTTCTGTGTATTTCTGAAGGTTATCAAATCTGCTACAATGTTTTCTTTGTTTTAAAACAACAACATAACTCTGATATATAAAAAAATATTTATATGTGCCCGTTTGCTTTGTTTGTTTTCAGGTATTTGTGGAACAAGACTGGTTGGCCAAGCATTGCCCATAACCGATGGTGGTGAGTAAAATAAACAGTAAAACAGTGAATAAAGTACAGCTTTGTTATATGGTATCAGTATGTTACAAATTGGCAATATGGCGTGAATTGTGATATATAATATACATGTATGTAATTGATAAAAAAAAATCAAACAACAATTTAAAAAAAAAACAACAACAATTTCAGTTTTTTTAACAATTCTAACTTCGTTTTGGATGATAACAAAAAAGTACTTTTATAAATTTATATACATATATATATGTAAGTATTTGAACATTTATGTAGGGTATTGTGATCACTTGGAGGGGAGGTCTCACACCAACCATAACGTGCCTGAATAAACAAGGGTTAGCTTTGATTCAAAATGTTTCTATTAGTTATAATATTCTTTTACTATTATAGGTCTGCAAAGACGGGATATGCCAAGCAAAACGGAGGACAGTTTGAGTTTCTCATCGACCCTTCCAGTTCGCATGCAGTGCCCATCGAAGACGTAAGCCAGATTTCATTATTAATTCGAGAGAACATGATCAAATTAAAGTTTCAAACGAGAATTCGTTTTTTCAACTCAATCTAGAAAATTGTAAAATAGGTCTATACGAGTTTTTGTTTTTCGCTGTAAATTTCAAAGAATCAAGGAGTTATACAGACTATGATTCAATTATTGGATCAGAATTTTATTTATTTTATTTTATTTTTCAGAAATTCTGGGACTACCTTTTGCAGACATCAAAAGAATGGGGACTTATTGTTTACGAACAGGTTAATCATTTGCAATATTGAACAATTACGTATGCAATGCATATTTTTCATGTTTCGAAAGCCTCCGAAGGGTTATCGTAAGAAAATATCTAAAATGTATTACTAGAAAAAATCACAGAAATTTATCAATCGTAAAGCTGCTTAAAGTATTAAAACATAAATATCCTAAATATCACGAAAATGTTACACACCTCATGGATCCATTTTAGTTGATGAAAGTCACGCTAAATATTTATTTGAATAAACAAAACAAAATACAAATTATTTTTCTTCAGGATTGGCTGAACGTAGAATTCGACCACACCAAGCAATTCAACGAGGACATAACACTTGGTCGGCTCTGGCTTCGACAAATGGGCAATGCTGCTTCAAAGAACGGAATGACCGTCCAATATTGTATGTCACCTTCCCGACATGCATTGCAGAGCCTGGAGATTCCTGCAGTTTCACAGGTTCGTTGATAGGAATGCATAGGGATATGTGATAATAATAAAGATGCTATACATGTATTATAATGAATGTGTTTATGAATAAGGTTGCCTTTTTTAAATGGTAAACCTACCAACTGTTTTCAAAGGGACGCAAGAAAATTTAATGTACGTGTAGAAATACATATTTTTATGAATCAGTTATGGAATAATTTTTCGCATGTTAAGCGCTAAATAGTTGTGCAAGATGAGATAATTCACTTAAGAATGTTGACCTGTTTTTGAAATACTGGGGGGCATGCTAAGGCTATGTTTTATCAATTAAAACTTTATAAATTTAACTTTTCATAGCCGGTAATATATTGGACCAATTCTGTTGTAACACATCGACAGAATCCTTTTCTCCAAATGAATATTTTCGTACATATATCAATACTTTTGAGTTACTTGTACATGGCAAGTGGAACAGCCCAGCTGACTTTTTTCCAGTTATTTCAATGCCAATTTTAGGCAAGAGTTAGTGGCGATTATGGCCCGGGAAACACACAATGGAAGATTGGTATTTCCTCTATTTTCGCTCACGCGATTGGAATCGCTCCGTTCAAAGATAACTTTTGGACTACCAGCAACCAAACCGGAAATAAGTATGGTGAGTATGTAGGGCATGATTTGGACATGCGCACATCGAATCTAATGAATTTGCATGTACATGGATGTACACGTGCACCTTCGGCAATGCCCTGATACCTATTCCGAGCGCTACACATGTCTATGCATTGATTGTACAAAATATCACAAGCTCCCGCTTCATCCCACCAGACCTTTCTTCATCTCGCTCTTTATCAATTTAATTGATTCAATCCATTGTTTCACATACTTACAGATACAAGCGAAGCAGTTCTTGTCTTGGCTTCAACAAATATCTTTCGTTGCAGCGGACCGGGCCGTATACCTTCTATCAAGTTGAATCTATATTATTGAAAACAGACAAATCCCGAAATATGATCAATTTCCAATCACCTTTCTTTCGCAGGGTAGAGTAAGCACTGATTACCTTTACGGTAAACATCAGTGGAAAATCGGCATCACCTCCATGTTTGCACGTGCTATGGGAGTGGCCCCTTTTAAGGATAATCATTGGACGACAACAAACCAAACCGGAAATCCGTATGGTACGTAAAGATGGCGGGAAATGGATGTATTTCTTTGTTTTATTTTCAGAAACAGTAGCGGATGTTTCGTTGCCATTTATGTACTGTATATCCTGCTTTGTGTGTATTCGTATGTTTATCTGGCTCTTTGTAGCTTCTAAATTTTGGTTGCATGGTTGTCGTATAACACTGTTTTCAGGGCCGCCTCCTTTCCTTATACTGTTTCAGGGCCGCGTCACGGATGATTACCAGCCAGGAAATGACCAATGGAAGATTGGCGTTACATCTATGTTTGCGCATGCGATGGGTGTGGCCCCATATAAAGATAACCATTGGAGCACAACTAACCAAACGGGCAATCTCTATAGTGAGTTCTAACGGCCTTCGTGCGCTGCTGTAGATAAGAAAATGCATGTAGTTTTTAACCTATTTTAGTTTATAGTTAAATTTAGATGTACCATACTCGCTCGGGTAAGCCCGCCCCTATATGTTTAGTGCCCCTACTTTTACAGAATCTCGCGAAATGCTTGCAAACCCACCCTCCCATGACAATGGTTGAATGAAAAAGGAGCGCTAATCAACAATCGGGTTTGCACTACCTCCACATTTTGCCTCATCTGAATTAATCCAAGCGAGAACGGTATTATTAAAAAAAAATTAATGACAACATCATAGATAAATGCATGTTTGTTTCTCCCTTTCTCCCTTACTCCATGACTTATAAAGTGTGTAGGCTATCTATAGTTCATTTAAAAGACATATGTTGAGCTGGCAATCAATATCTCTAAATAACATTACTCAGTAATATAACTTTTACTTTAACGAATTGATTTTCCTCAAAATCATAAGGACATATGAATGTTGTGGGGACAGAACAGTATGTCAAACTTCCTGTGTTTTGCAAACCCGGCTCTAAAACGATGAAAATGGCGTAAATAGTCAGATATAAGCATCTTAAAAGAAAAAATCTTCCGAACCGAAATTGATCTTACCCACTTCTTTTGGAAAAGAGGAATAAAAAGTCTAAGAAGAGTAAAATTAGATTTATTCCGTTTTTCATATTCAACGAATTTAGAACCCATAAACAGGTTGCGTGGTTATTTCGACTAGAAATGGGTCGATTGAGTTGTTTGTTTTAAATCAAAACATGGGCCAATAATACAAACTGAGTCCATCTTTGACTATTAAGCTATAAGCTGCATCTAGGATCAAATTTATGGTAATTGTTTACCTCATTATTCATAGAATATTTCATGTGTTAATTAACATAAATATGATTTTAAGTCTTGTAGATAGATAGCGTTTGTGATTCAAGCATATCCTGCAGTTTTTACGCATGATATACCGGTATATCTATGAAATTTGTGAAACTTTCTTTTTACGTTGTCTTTATTTCGATAGCAATAACACATTATTTTAAACAAATATACAGATGATAAAGTATTTCAATAAAGAACATAATAAAAAACATAATAAAAGAATTCTAGGGTTCATGCATACGCCATCCAGTGCTTTCTCTATTGTGATTCTGAAATCCTCTCTGAATTCCTTTCTGATTGAAAGCCACCCATATCAACACTCACTTAGCGAATTTTCTATGTGAATATTAGCGCATTTTTATGTTGTAGAGAATGTCACTTTTTACGTCATGTCAGATTCCATTTCATGTGTCCAAAATCGAGATGTGACATATTTTTCTCCCTACCAGGATATTGTTTTCATTCGTTTTAATCTGTAGACTATCCGACCCCCAACTCCTTCCCGCCCTTCGAGTTCCTAATCTTGGAATATTTGACTCGTTGAATTGATTACTTTTGTCTTTTATAGCTTTTGTGTGATGCTTTGTGACGCCTTCCCCACTTTCCTCACCCACCCACTTCAATTATTTCAAGCGACTTTATCCAAATATGTTGTAAAATAAGAGCCGACGTTACGGAGGCTATCACTTGTACGAAAGAAATAATATTTCGATATCGCTACAAAACGATATTTAATCTAGAGTATAAGAATGCTCCAAAATTATGTTGGGATCATTTTTATTTTGTATTTCGTCAGGATGTAGCGGGTGACTCAAATTATGTCTTTCTGTATGAAGCCTTTGCTTTTAATTGTCTGTAGTTAATTAAATCTAGAAACATTTCCTGTTGCGGCTCTTTGAACTAACTAGGGCAACAATTTATTGAAATATCTTTCTGTACACAAATTGTGTTAATGTTTCTGTTATTGCTTGTTTTGACTATAAAGTTACTGTGTTTAATATAATTAACACGATTTTCGAAGAATTGAAAACCTTGTTGAACGTCTCTCTTTTCAAATGTCATATGTAATAGTTATTCCTGGAGCTTAAAATCATAACCATTTAACAACACTTCTCGCCTTAGGTTAATAAGCGGACGTAAAGAAAATTTATCCTTGACAAAAACGGAAACTATTTGATGTTGATATATCATCCTTGTAAATGTTGCAATATGATAATAATTATTATCAGACACTTAACCATTTTCATATGACACCTCCCCATTATCCACTAAAAATGTGAGGAAAATGATTGGAAACAATGATATCCGGCCAAGATACTAGTGGTAAAACCGGAAACGTTATGACCCATGTTGCCAAATGTGATGAATGTGAGGCTGGATTCCATTTGACCGGGTACAGCAGTTTGAGCTGAATACAGCTATAGGCACAAAAATGTTTTTTTTTTTTTGTAAAATAACATTAATATATGTTTGTTTATTAACAAAACTCATCCCGCGTAAGATTTCTACATAAACATGAGAAGAAAATCTGTTTAATCAGGGCACATGTTGGGTCTATATTTAATTCAATATCTTCCAACGGTTTAAACATATCCTGAATAAGTCCATATCGTCGATTAGGTGCTTTTTGTTCAGGAAATAAAATGCATCACATTACCCATGATCCTTATCATAAAAAAATGTGCATAAATAGTACTCACCTTTTTTAAACTGAACGAAATGTTTGGTTAGCGGTCGCTTGAAATCAGAAAAAGGCATAGAGTATTTCTAACTTCGTCCCGTCAAACATGATCCTCATCATAATTTGGAATCGAATATTCTTATCAATCATAAACAACATTTTTGCAATGGAATCATGTATGAATTTGCACATGTAAGAAGTTGCTCATGAAAGAATTTGCTCCGCTAGACCGATTTTCTCACAACACCAAAATTCCACATTACTGCCTTAGTGAACGGAACCCTTCAACCGTTTTTCATTTCGGTTTCCATAGCAACTGTCTGTTTATGTATATTAACACCAGTGAATACACCCTATAGAGCACCACATCTGTAATATGTGTTATGTGGGTTAACCGAGATGCATACTAAATGGTATCGATAAAAAACCCATGCAATATTAACCTGGGATGAGTATTTAAAGTAGTCTACTGATCACAGTATTAACGCTCACTTCGAATAGGTGATGTAGTATTTATAGATCCATTATTATCCCCCGTGAAAACGAGGGGATATAGGGTTGAGCTTGTCCGTCTGTCTGTCCGTCTGTCCGTCTGTCTGTCTGTCCCGCTTGAGATAGGGTACTTTGTGCACGCGAGTTGGGTATGACGGAGTTGAGCTAGAGCTTTGAAATTTTATACACGTATATACCGAGGTCTGAAGTCGTGCCTCGTCAAAGTTTCATCTCGATCAGTTGCAAAATTGTCGATTCTGGAGCACTTGAAAAATTGTCGATTTTTTTTCAGATGCTAAGTACTTTGTGCACGCGAGTTGGGTATGACGGAGTTGAGCTAGAGCTTTGAAATTTTATACACGTATATACCGAGGTATGAAGTCGTGCCTCGTCAAAGTCTCATATCGATCGGTTGAAAATTGTCGATTCTGGAGCACTTTGAAAAAGGGCGAAAATTATAATCAGTTTAAGAAATGTGGGTGATAATATAAGATATTATCATTTAAGTATGTATGTATGATGAAGACAGTCAATATATGCCCTATCTTTGCTAGCTGTAGAAATGCTGCCTCAACATAGTTTCATGTCGATCCATCAATCGTCTTATTCCTTGAAATGCGAATTGTGTTCAATGATGGAACAAGCTTTGAATAAATTAAGCTAGAGTTCTAAAAAACACATATTAAAGGTGTGCCTCGTCAAAGTTTCATGTCGATCAACCACAAATTGTAGAAATGGCATCCCACATTAAAAGAAATAAGCTAGGGCTCATATTTTATATTCTTAAACATGATACATTTGAGCTGTGTCTGGTCAAGGTTTCATGTCGATCAACCGCAAATTGTGGAAATGGCGTCACATTTCGAAGAAATGTTAAAAAAACGTTGTGCAAAACACGTTGTGAGAAAATCGTTTTACGAAATAGGTTTTGAAACACGTTGTGAGATAGACGTTGTTGAAACGACGTTGTGAGAAAATCAATTTTAAGAAAGACGTTGTGAGAAAGACGTTGTGAGATAGACGGTGTGAGAAAGACGTTGTGAGAAAGACGTTGGGAGAAAGACGTTGTGAGAACATCAACTTTAAGAAAGACGTTGTGAGAAAGACGTTGGAAAGACGTTGTGAGAAAGTCTATTTCAGGACAGACGTTGTGAGAAAGACGTTTTGAGAAAATTAACTTTAAGAAAGACGGTGTTCGAAAGACGTTATTCGAAAGACGTTGTGACAAAATAAATTTCAAGAAAGACGTTATGAGAAAGACGTTATGAGAAATAAGAAATGAGAAAGACGTTTTGAGAAAATCAATTTTAAGAAAGACGTTTTGAGAAAGACGTTGTGAGAATGACGTTGTGAGAAAGACGTTGTGAGAAAGACGTTGTGAGAAAGATGTGACAAAATCAATTAAAAAAAAGACGTTGTGAGAAAGACGTTGTGAGAAAAACATTGTCGATTAAGACGTTGTGAGAGATGTTGCGTGAATTACATTGTGAGAAAGACATTGTGAGAAAGACGTTGTGAGAAAGACTTTGTGAGAAAAACGTTATGAGAAAGGACGTTGTGAGAAAGACGTTGCGCGAAAAACGTCGTTTTATCTTTGATGGTGCGTCTCCTTCAATTAATTTACTGATATATAAGCTTAGGAAATGTAGAATTCGGTCCTCTTCTAAAACCTTCTTTTTTCATATTCGATATTTTGTGTATGTAAATAAGTTCGTTATTTCCAAGGAAGATATCAATAAGTACTGACCATTCTGCATTGACGAATTGTTGAAGTCCACGGGGGATCCAAGGTCACTGACCTTCTAGTTTTAGAAAATAGATTATATATAGAGAGAGAGAGGGAGATAGAAAGAGGCGGAGAGGAGAGAGAAAAGAGATATGAAGAGAGGTCTAGGAATTTATTAAAATCATATTCCATAAATCATTTCCATGATTTGTCCCATGTTTATATTAAGACTCGATGAAAAGTTGAACATTACTTACGTCAAACGACATAAAGAGCTATCTACATTGTATCTTTTACATTATGTACATTGTGTATTTTACATCTAACTCGACAATTACCGATTATTTAGCACATGCAAGCAAGGAAGCTATTCCATTTAACCTAAATATATCGTCTCTACAGTCACGAATCGGTCCAAGCACGTCACAGTATCATTTTATCATGAACATCGACACGAAGCAACCCCCCTCCACCCCGCACCCTATTCCC
>LQRL01069740.1:800-16499 GCA_001703475.1 Hydroides elegans
GAGAGAAACAAGTATAACACAACGAACTAATGATAATAAATTGATTGTGTATTTATATGTATAGCGGTAAACATTCATGTAAACCCATTGATGGCAAAGAAAGCAAAGAAATAAACATTTTATCAATGTTGTAGACTTCTTTATCATTGCATCTTAGAGGTGAAAAATGAAAACCAAATTATCAGCCCCCGTTCATAAAAAACGGGTTCTACCTTTAAAGCTAGACTTATACACCACAGACATTTTCTAACTATCGTATATTTCTGACTAGACTTCATATAAGGCGACGTATCATGATGGTAATCATGTGATCAAACCAGAATGGCGCTCTGCATAAGACGCTTGGCCGTGCCACGTGCAAACTCACGCTGCTTTTATAGATGGGCGGATCCTGTCAATTTAGAACCGGGTGCGATAATAAAGAGCACATAGTACCGAGCGGGTGGGGTGGAGAAAAAGTGTTTGTATACTTTGTGGTATGATATATAAAAGCGAACGCGGGGCATCGCATTTTTCTGCGTATGTAGATCCGCCCCTTAACTTCGAGATAACTTTCATACCTGTGCGAAATCATAAATGAAATGCGTAAATGTAATATAGCGTAAATAGATATGTGACAAGGACATTTTATCAGAATTCTATCTGAATCGGTAAATGCGTTGGCATATTGAAAAACAAAACATCATTCATCATTCAGGAATCATTCATTAGAAAAGGTTGTTTGTCATTTGTCTTTAGTAGTCAATTCAAAAGAAAATAAAAACCTTAATTGAATATTCAACATTACGTCATTTATGCAATATACCAGGTCATCAACAATCAATTTCATTGCGAGAGAAGTTAAAACGATAAAATGATATTTCATAAATAATTATATAAATGAAATGATCTCGAAAAGAGGATTAACTATCAATACATTGTAATAATTCATTTCAATACCTCAATTTCATATATTACCAAATAATGTCATAGCAATATGATGAGAAAAAGGATTCACAACGATCTCATACAGCTGAATTGAATATTTTAATTATAAATATGTAATTTATAAAATACTTAATATTTAAAAAAAAGATTAAAGCTTCTCAGACTTCGGCAATGCATTTGGATTGATTTGAATTATAGTGGCAATATGATAGGTAAAATATTAAGATATGATATCATAAATATATTGGATATTGAAAAGAAAACAACCTTGTTATATCCACAAATGAGGTCAAGTGAAAAGAAAATGGATAAATTAAATTCAAAACTAAGGAAAGTGTTACTAAACCCACTCATTTTAAGTTAGTTGAATATATGGATATATATATTTTTTTGATTTTGGAAATATTTTACACATAATATATAAGGTTTTCGGTAATTTGTCCTATGCTTGTTTTAATGGATCTGCTCACTGCATGCTATTGCTTTTTCAACGACAATATGAGTATGACTATGAGATATGTTTACAATCATTAGTTTAATCCCCATCAACAACGCTTAACAAATAAACCGAGATATATACTCAGGCATTGCTCGACTGACATATTTATGCATTCGCATTATCTATTTTTTCTTAGGCTTTAGCTTTATTCAATCACCAAATAAGAATAATGTTTTCTCTCTATTTAAAAGAAATTTCCCTAATTTCATTTGGCTTACATTTAAGTTACACGGTCGGATGTACTGGTCCTTCAAAGACTTTGAAAAAAGCAACGGACGTTCAATCAAATGCAATCGGTGAATATTTCAAATATTTCAACTGCAATAATGATAACCGATATGGTAATGAGGATTGGCAGGTTTATACGGCCGAATGTTTTCAAAACGCATCTTGTGTTGGGATACGATCGGAAACGCCTCGAGGAATATGTACCCTTTCCAACAATTTACAAAATGATGCAGTGGAAATTGAAGATTTGTGGTTGTTACTAACCGTGTCGGCGCAATCTAGAGGTATAAAAATTCATTTTTTTTATGTATCGAAAGCCTCCACGCATCGGCATCACGGCCTGCATGGCCTGTTACCCACCAGACACTGTCTATGAAAAGTATAACAAATAATAACAATCAAAATATTCCCCAATACAAACCCTATATTTTCCTATCTTACCCACTAATACTCCACTAAGTGTTCAATGATATGGCCCTCCATGCTCCGCCTCTGTATTTAAACGGACAACTTAATCACTCTTAACAATATAACTAGTTAGATAACTAGTAAATTGAGCCATGAAATGTCCTATACAAAATATGAATACCAAAAACTAAAGAAGGAGATAGAACATGTCATGACCCGGAAGAATCCCCACCACCAACTAACCCGGCCATTCATGACATATCACCATACAAACCTTTGGTATAAATGCATGATTACATAAACATCCTCATATACCTTTATCCGGCGAAACTCAAAACCATTTATACCAGTCCATATCCCCCTTTTTATAATAAAGCACATCGTCTGCTGGCCCTATATATCCCAATAAAATTCCCACCCTTTTTTCATGAAATCAATAATATAAATGCTTATCCGCTATAACTTTGTTTGTCTGAGACCTCTCATCAGACCTTTCTTATTGTTATACCTATAGACGCTACTTGATGTAGATCTCCCGGTTAAACTCTTTAGGTCCTTGGAACTCATAAACTGTTCCGCCGCATCAAATTTTGGAACCGTTTTTTTGGTTATTTTTTGTTTTATAGTGTTTTCTTTTGCTTTTTTGCGTAATTGTCTTTCTTATCTATAAATAAATATTTAAGTCATATTTTATCTTAAAATTTTAAATTATATACTTCATAGGGGATTTATAACTGGCCCATCAAATAATTCCACCTTTTTAATTCCATAAGCATTTTCAGCATCGGAGAAAATCTAAAAAAAACATTTTCAGGGTTTTCTACTAAAGATGAGGCGGATCATGTACACGTCACTAATTATAGACTAAAACTGGCTAAGCTCGAATACTTGGTAACTTGGAACAAAATATAATTTTTCTTTTTATTAATATAATATTACCGCTGACCAATTTAATTCGTTGTTTCTTCCACTACTTCCAATGTTTCCTATTAGGCCAAGCATTTTCATTTCCCCCTGATTTTATTAAGATTCTTCTTAACCTAGAATACACAATCAATTAGGGCAATATGATTTTGCATAAACTTTAACTTTAAATTTAAAAAAAACGCTAAAGAATAGAAAAAAACATGAAATTATTCATAAAATAAACTTTCTATTTTCATGATTTGATATCCATTATATTTTAGGCAATATGTAGGATACGGAATGGTTCTTAATGTTTGAAAATTCTTTAAGAGTGCATGATATCGTCGCTATATATTAACTCTTACCTGAATTCCCTTTTCAATAACCTTACATATAACGGAAAGAATGGCAGACTATATATAATTTTCTATTTTGCTCTTTTACATATATAAGCGTGATGGGAAAGGGAATTCAGGCTAAGTATATATATACATGTACAGACACTTCCAAAGGGTGTGGAAATTTATGTTTGGAGGAATAATTTGCATATTTTGAGAAATAGTTTTTGCCTGAAATGTTCCATGATACTAGACCTAGCTTTTAACAATAGATAACAAAAAAAAACCTGTTCGCGAATTATGCACACTTTATTTGTTATGCGACTTTTACCAAGACGGATGTCATCCCCAAAAATGACAAGAAGCCATAATGCACTCTGCACGTTGTGTAAAACCCGTAGCTTTAACACACGAATGCGTACACTGCATATACGCTTGTTTGTCATTTTTTGGGATGATACCCGTCTTGGCAAAAGTTGCATAACAAATTGAGTATGTGATTTTCTGTTATTTATTGCTAAAAGGTATGCCTAGTACCCTGTTTCTTTTCAGGGAAAAACTAATACTCAAAATATATAAATTATTCCTTCAAACAAATATTTCTACACTTTTGCACCTGTCTGTATATATAGCGACGATATCATATATCTTAAGAATCTTTAATAATACTTATGGCAAAACTAAGTGTTCCAAGGTCGCCTAGCTCACATAATCACCAAGCAACATTCCTAACCCTAGCCACAAAATGATAATAAACGCCTCAAATATTTTAATAATCAATGTTAGTGTTAATTAAGGCACCTATTTCCAGTAACAAACTAGCGTAGCAACAGAGGGACGAAAACAACCATAATGTACTATTTAGCCACCTAGAGCAATCCATCTACACAGGATATTCAGGCATGATATTGCAAAACTTTTTGTAAATAAATTAAGATATGGCTACATCATGTCAGCCTAAATCACTGCGATGCCCGTTATTTCGTTAATGAAATATTAACAATAGAAGGCGGATACCGTGTAAAACCGAAGAACTATTTACATCAAACAACGATATTAATCAAAATCTTCTTAAACAAAAATCGCTCTCACGCGTACGAGTTTAAACGGTTCAAAAGTCAAAAGCGGAAAGTTAGCCAAATGTTATTGACAGGGCCATTGTCAGTGATGGTCAGTAAATTAAGAAACTTAAACAGTCAAATTCGGAAACAGAAGATTAAGTGAAAATGTGAAACCAAGGCATATTATGGCCTTGACTTTTACGATTTCAGAAGTATTTATTCATGATGAATGTTTGTCAAATAAACTTATTAAATTGCGAGTGACCTCACAAATTATCATGAACGACGAAGTAATGACACTTTATCGTTAATTAATCTTAACTTGTGATAAGAAAATATTAAGTTAACCCAACACACATTTTAAAGTTAGCAAAGGCAGTATCTATAGTTTGAAATATGACATAAATATGAGGCAAAACCACAAATTATAAGCGAACCACGGCCTATTGCATAGTTTAAACATTATTACCTTAGCATTCTAGTGTGGAATGAGTGTTGGATGACGGCATGGTTTACTAGTGTGCTCATTGGAACCTTTAGGTGATCATCAACGCTTTTGAATATAGGATTAAAACACGACTGTGAGTTTGTATAGCTGATTTAAAGCGAAAAAGAAACTATTGGCGCTTGTTTTGTAATAGTTTCTTCTAAGCTCTAAATCAGCTATACAAACGAACAGGAATGTTTTATCGCTATTATAACAATTGAAAGTAGTGCATAAATGCATTAAATTTCGAACTGTATAAAAAATTGTGAACAATTAGTTATGATGATGACTTTTTATGATGTTTTATTTAAATACTTGTGTGGAGCAAATATGAAGGAACTGTACTGCAGTATTTGCTCAAAAGGAGTCACGCTTATTAGCCTCTCCTCATTTGCATACTTAATACTGTGTACCGTTTTTCAATGTCATTAAAACACGGCTTTTATGCGTCATTTACATTTTGAATTGAATTTATTCAACCAACTGTTAAAAACTTATCCCCCCGATGGCTAAGTGCTTAGGATGATATATTTCAAATTACTACATTGTTTTCATTGGAATCACGTGTAATTTTATCTACTATGTTTTTAGTTTTCTTATGCATTTATGAATCATATTCAGAATGTGGGGCGACAAAAATACATGTGGATGGTTTGGGAACCTTTACCTCTCCGGGTTATCCCGGAGAATACGACAATCATGAAAATTGTATCTGGACCCTGACGGCTTCCGCTGGCCACCGCATCGTTGTAGAATTTTCTATGTTTAAACTTGAAACAGGATGTTGTCGTTGTGATACCGTAGTGGTGAGGAACTACCATGTGCATTATTGCTTCGCCTTTTCCTTAAATTAAAGCTTTAATATAATAAGCACCTCCTTTCGGCATATTTTGTATTCGGTTGTGCCATGTGAACAGTCTGGTCACAAATCTGTATTTTTACAACATACCTTTTATTAAATACATGTTCTTAAATATAACTCAATTATTTAGTTAAATTAAATTTTAGAAGCCCTGGAACAAAAGTAAAAGTGAACCATCCCTGTACGGCAGATGATGAAAAAAAACATTATTTTTCATTTTAGATCAAGTACGGAGATGCAACGGCCGAAGAAGTGTGGGAAGGTTGCGGGGATTTGTCCTCGAAAGCAATTATTGCTGTTTCAACTGGATCCATAGTGAGAATTGAATTTAGAACCGATTTTTCGATAACCGCATCTGGATTTCTCGCTACGTATAACATTGCAACGAATCGTAAGTGAATCAATGACATGCAGTGTTAAACAAGATATGACAAGCTAAATTGAAACGTATACTGAATCCATTTGTTTCATTAAATAAAACGTACCTTGGTGTAGCAAAATTTATAATGATTATTATTTTTATATATTTTATATTGTTATATATCATGAACTTTTATTGCAGAGAATGAATCACTACAAGAATTCTAGAATGACTATGAGACTAGGTAAGTGGGCATATTCTACTATTACACATATTTCAAAACATTTTCTGGTTAGTTCGAAATGATTTAAAATTAAAAACGTATAGTTTCTTAATCATTTAAAAATGTCCGTTTTGGTTTGCTATCATATTCTAATTATAATAAAAAACATGTGTTTAAAGAAATGGTTATCCGTCATTTATTGTATAAGGTGCCATGCACCACCTGATCTATATTTTATCTATTGCTAAAAAGAAATTTCAAATTGATACAAGAAAAGTTACTTTCCCAGCGGGTTCATTTACATTTGTTCTATCTAGTCTGTTTTATCAACAGGTCCTGCGACAGAACCGTGCGTTGATTTATTTTGATACAATTTACGGTTATATACGATTCATTCCGCATAGACATGTAATTTTGAGCACCCACCAAAATGAAACTTGTAACCAGAAAACAAACGTATTAACAGTATTTTACCTGTACGGAACTATGAAAATGGTTGATGGATCCGCTCTTACTGAACTCATTAGTTAAACGTGGAGTCATATCAAACTCCAAATGAAATGCTGCTGTGATTTTTTGTGACCTCGCATTGTGTTTAAGTAAAATAAGGCCGTTCACCTCACATTAAGATAATAATTCTAGACATGGCTGACGTCTCTGCTAACGGAGATTTCAGTTTGAAGTTACGCTTTATTTTCCTAAAGGCCTCGTACTTATATGATCGTTCGTGAACATTTTCTAAGGCGAAAAATGTTAGATCATAATGTTTTCATTTTTCATTTTTCACCATTACGTCTGTTTTCAAAATTCGTGTTAATCATGTGCTCATACACTGTTTTATTATGTACTCAAATATGTAATATTTCATGTCGGCCGCATAAAACTAATTTTGTTCATATTTTTGGTGGAAAAGAAACATATTTGTGTTTAACTTTGCACATATCAATTCATTTTCAAATCATGAGTTCGGTATTTTTTAATATGTCATCGTAATCAACTTGTTGTGATTTTACCGTGTTGACTTAGCTGTCGTATTAGTAAAATAGTCCATATTGAAATACATTATTAAGCAGTTAGCGATACATTGATGACCATTTTTATTGAATTATTCTATTATATGTTGCTATACAGTTGTTAATATTTGTATTATTGGTAGTTTCTGGTGCATAATTTTCACGATATTTGTGTAACTTTGCCATTTTACTTGATTAATTTTGCAATCTCGCAACAATATAAACAAAAACCCGGTGATGTGTTGTATTCTTTCATATTGCTCATTGCGTTTATAATTAAATACTTCAATAAAACCTGTAATATGTATAATTTTATACACGACATTTTCAAACTTTGTTATTTTACTTGGTTATTTTTGTGATCTCGCAACAATACAAACAATAAACTAGTGGTGTGTTGTATTCTGGCTTATTTCATGTGAAGGAGCTGCATTTTCAGTATGTTGCTCCCCTGTATTTATACGGATAATGCATACCCGTGTAATATAATAATAGAATAAATGTTCACCTTATAGCGAGCCCAAACCGTCATTTCCAACTTAAGCAAGGATTTTATACTGGGAAATTGGTTATTTAAATTTCAATTCGTAAATCAGAATTCAGCTTTATATCTTGGGAGTCTATACGTGTTTCAAAAACTTATTTTTATTGTCCTATGTGAGCTCAAGTTCTGGTGAAATAAATATTTTTGGAAGAATTATACTGTTCACCTTATGGCGAATAGAATCTTAATGTCATAAAACCTTTATAAAGCGACCCGTAAACACGATGCTTGCCTTTCAAATTGTAGAATAATAAAATTAAATGAAATATGCATTCATGTCTACATTTAAAGTCTACCGTTGTCAAATTGAATCCATTATGGTTCTATGCACATGTCCTTGCAAGAGTGACTACGCATCAAGTAATTAATCAATAGAGTCTATTTGCGTTGACATTAAATTCACGTATAATCTCGTCACTTATAATGCGATCTACTCGGTACTTCAATCAAGAAACGTGTTTTATGTAGGGCTGTGTCAGTTTGGGTATTTTGCTACCCGAGCACTCAAAGTCAATACTCGACCCGACCCGATACCCGACCCGTAGTTCTCAGAAACATGATTTCCATAAAGTTTATCTTTCATATATTCTACTGGATATGCTATAAGTTAGTAATCTAATATATAACGAAAACTGAGCATCGTGTTTATTCCGATTTTATTGACAAAATCTCATTGGAAGCGTATTTTAAAGGCTTTAGATAGCTGAAACATTTAAAACGCTTCTTAAAAAAACTTCTTATGAGTAAAGTTGTCTTTCAATTCTTCCCATAATGCAACATTTTCGGGTACCCGAGGCGATTGTCGGGTACCCGACTACCCGAGATACCCGACACAGCCCTAGTTATATGTCATCTAGATTTGACTCAGCGACCCTTATAATCAAGTAGTCTATTGTATAACAAGTTAACAGTCGAATAGCATAATTATGTGTTGCTGAGTAGTTTGATTTATTGTAGACTCAAAAGCGTTCAATATATGATACATTTACATATTATATAAGTTTACTAGTTCTTAAACACCTATTCAATAAGTAAACATTAGGTTTAGTTTCCATTCGCCATAAGGTGAACACCTCGATAAGGACAAAATTGCAGAAACACTTTCATCTGGCACTCTTGTTTCTCAATATATTCCAATGTTGTAAATACACTATACAGAAGACATCTAAAGCTGATGTTTGGTGTATAAAAATCGGGATTTATAATTAAAATCTATTTTTTTTAAAAATCTATCTTATATCTCAACTTGTTGCATTTCTTCGTTATAAGGTGAACATTTATTCTAATAAAAAAACCGTTAATAAAATAATGTCAATATAGTTGTATGTGACAAAGACATTGTAGTCATAATTCTATCTGAAACGGCAATTTCGTTTCCATATTTGACAAAAATCGATACGTAATAATTCATAGGTTACAGTGATGCTGATCTATTGTTTGATTGTTTTGATGGAAAGTTGGACATACAAGACTTGCATAATATGAAACCTATAAATCATTCACAACATTAACGTCATTTATGAAACATACCAGACTATCAACTTACTTCAATCAATCAATGTATGTTTACTCATCTCAAACACAGCAAAAGAGATAAAATGTTATTTCATGCATAATTAATTAGATCAATTTTGATCATAGCGAGGATAAAACATCAGCATATTACTATCTCATCCCTTACCAAATAAGGCTCTTATAACGTTTTTTAATGATTAGAACAGATTAACACAACGAGCTTATTATGTTATATTGAAATAGTTTAGTATAAATATAATATATTTTTATTATATGATCGGGTTGTAACGTGCATTTTGATTGGTCGAGAGCTGATCATCATACTTAATGTTTACCAACATATTAAGAAAAGTCAACATTTCGCTAATTGTTGCATAGCCGCTACTTCCGGTTCTTCTGTAAACAACAACAAATCAACCTTTTGGAACTAAAAATTATTAAAAATGAGTTCTGAGCGGTTTGCCTCTGTATCAAACGAAGAAATCAAGAGACTAAAAGATGAACGACATGCTATAAATACTCGTAAGGCTACTGAATCGGCTATGCGAACACTAACCGCATATGTGAAAGAAAAAAACATTGATTTCGACCCTGAAGTCGTCACAAAAACCGGACTGAATACGATATTGGAACGATTTTTCGTTGAAGCTCGCAGAGAGAATGGGGATCACTACAAAAAATCAGGTCTTCAGAGCTTGAGAGCTGGAATTCATCGCTATTTCAAACAGAATCGTGGATTTGAAATGGCAAAAGAAGAATGTTTTGTAGGGGCAGAGGAGGCCTATGCCAATAAGGTATTTTTTTAACTAAACTTCAGGGTCTATATTTATGTAATAAATTATCATGCCAAAGCGATTTAGGCATTTACGCCATACCGATTTTACACACCATAATACATGCGTTATGTATAAGCCGTATTTATAACCGCGGGTACAGTTTTTTAAATCGAAAATCAGCTATTTCAAATGATTGTCATGAAATGCGGGTGCACTAGATACATGTGATTTTTGTGAACATGAATATTTACAAGCATGATATTAAATTTTTCCTTTTGTTTCAGCTGGCGGAACTCAAAAGGATCGGCAAAGGAGGTGTCGGCCATCACCCTGATATTGACGAGGAAGATTTAGTAAAAATCTACAGGAGCAATGTTTTTGATGATTACTTTCCGCTCGGATTGCAGCGCAACGCGTTTTTTGAAAGATTGCTCTATATCTGCAGAAGAGGACGGGAAAATTTTCGGAAATTGACGAAAAATCATTTTTCGATCAATACCAATTCGCACGGCAGGCGATACATCCATCAAATTATGGACGAATCGTTGAAAAATCACAAAACCGACAACGGAATTTATGTAGGTGTCATATACGAATGTCGAGGGGATCCCAACGATCCGGTGTCTGCTTATGAGAAATATGTCGCAAAACTCCATCCTGACTCTGACCTTTTGTTTCAGAAGCCCCTTACAGAATACGATCCAGACTCATTTTGGTATGGCCCTGTATCACTATCACATAATGTGATTGGGAACATGATGTCTGGCATATCAGCGGCGGCTGAGACATCAAGGCGATATACCAATCATTGTATTCGCGGTACATGTGTTACGGTGCTGGATGAGAATTTTGATGCCAGACATATTATGAGCGTAAGCCTGCACAAATCGGAAGCATCAATCAGGTCCTATAGCCGTAGTACATCCATGGCAAAAAAGAGGAAAATGGCCGACACTCTTAGTACGAAATGTGGACTGTCCGATAACCGTAACATGGCTACGACCCCCTGCACAGTCGACAAAAGTGCACAATTTGTGCATGGGATTCAAGAAATCGTAGCACAGGGACCAGCTTTAGAACCACCCATTCTGATTCCGTATAATACTGGTGTAGAAGTTTTGCCCCCAAATCAGGTCATTAACTCGTTACCCCTTGCCAATAACCAAAGAGCACCCGAATTTCAAATGGGGTTGGATAATTTGTTGGAGGGGGTCGATTTCGATACGGAAATTTTGGAGGGTCAGGTACCTGGAAACATACATAATAGATTTGTAAATTGTCAGGTGACAATTAATTTCAACATAAATCGAAACTAGTTGTTGCTTTGATAGAAAAGAGAAAAGACAATACTGTAACGAGTAGGTCGAATAAATTGGTTTTTAAATGTTGAGAAAAGTTTCTAGTCCACATAGTTGTTAATATCAAATTCTAGTCAAATTGTTTTCATCGAAAATGTTATTTACATGTTGATATTTTTTCTAGTCGATCAACGTATTTGTAAATATTAGATATCAGTCAAATTATTTTCAAAGTTGTTTCTTTTTTATTAATGTTTATTGTATATTATTATAAATGTTTATTCAAATTAGTTCTATACTGTTTGATTTTATTGTCTATATTATATAAGATCTGTTAAATTTATTTGCTGAAAAAATAATTGTTAAAAAGAAGTGTGTATTTATTGTTAATAAACAAAACAAATCAAATATGGTTTTGCAATTTTATTCAATACATTAAAGCATGTAAAGAAAATATAGATCATATGCATATAAGGCATATGTTGACTTGTTTTCAGTCAACATGAAGATATTATTGACCGGATTTGAAAATAATGACCTACATCTGCTAAATAATGTTTACATAATAGGTTCTTTATGTTTGATTTATTCTGCAAAACAAACTTAATAAAATCAACATAAACATATTAGATGTATGAAAATAAATAATTGCCGATCGAATCAAGGAAGACGGATAAAATTAAAATTCAGATCCACTCATGTTTTATTTAGCCTACTGATAAAGCCATGTAAAGAGCCGCGATATAATTATAGAGATACACAATGAATATATTCAGTTGTTGAAAATTATATATTTTAACACATGTTATACAAAAATAGTTTTGTGTATATGTTGAACTGTATGTTGAATGAATATTTTGTTCCCTGAATTTTTTAAAAGATTTACTAACTGTATGCTATAGCTATTTCAGCATCAAATGAATTAGATATTACAGTACCAAATCCATCTTTCAAACTAAAATCTATGCACTTTGGCATATATCGACTCAGTTACTCGCAATATAATTTTGAAATGTATCTTTTGGACAAGCTTTTATTTATTAAATCAAGACCAATGATTTCTCTTATTTGGAAAGAGTTTTGCCTTCTATTGTTTGGCATACATTTTAGTTACACTTTCGAATGTGATGGCCCATCAAAAACAATGCACACGGAAACTGATATTCAGTCAAATGTGCTACGAGATTATCGGCACGGGTGAACGCGCAGCATTCACCGTGCCTTTATAAAATTTACATGTTTTCGGGTACCAATCCAATTACTGCTAAAATTTACTTCCGATTGAGCGTGGGCAATTACCACATGGTGATTATGTAGTTGTTCGCATTAAATTTCACGTATATGTTTCTATCAAATACATGCAAGATGTGGAGATATTAACAGTATCATTTTATAATTTGTGCACAAATGCGTTGTTCTAGCAAATTTCTCAAGTCATAAAATAATCTTTAAGTAGTGTGCGTTAATATAATTTTGATACACTTTTTAATTCTATGAAATGGGCGATAAAAGATAAGCTCCACTTCGAAATCTTACTAGCTGTCATTTGGATATCTTACCTATTTCAGAACATTAGTTATAGCACTCAAAAAACCAACAACGAAACAAAAACAGATAAAAATGCATTTAAAGTGATAAAATCGTATTTTAAAGAAATCGAATAGTATTTGCATGGTAACAACAATCGACCTTATTTTACATTGCGCAAAATAATTGTTACGTCATACATGAAGCAAGTGGCAATTAATGTTTTTAATAGCAGGTGGAAACCAAAGTGCTAAGACAATTCAGTATACTCAAAGATACAAATAGAGATAATGAATTAAATGTTAAAATAAACCATATGTAATAGTGTTTACAGAATTTGGTAAAATTATTCAACATAAACGAAAATACATGTTTTTCTATTAGGTTCTAGCATAATTTAAGTTTATTAATTTATTTTATTTTATTTGTTAAGAAACAAATCGCAAATATATTGCTCATCATATTTCGATTTCGAATACACAATTAATATCAGCTGCAATAAGATATCAACCTTAAATATTTTTTTCTATGTCTCATGATAAAGACACTTCTTAAGATAGATCTAATGAATGATAGATGACAAAAAAGAGTATTAAATAGGAACTACATATAATTGTGGTTGCAATGAAAAATATGCATAATTTGTTGATGGTATCAGCTACATGTAGGTCTATATTTTTTTGGAACGTACATATTTTGCTGACATTAAAACATGGTAATATTGTGGAATAAACTATTTAGATTAGTTTACATAAATCCCGGGCGGTAGTATATTTCTAGTTTAAGATATATTAACT
The DNA here is from genome assembly GCA_001703475.1 of Hydroides elegans. Lineage (NCBI taxonomy): Eukaryota > Metazoa > Annelida > Polychaeta > Sabellida > Serpulidae > Hydroides > Hydroides elegans. The sequence continues at coordinate 14,571 of LQRL01069740.1, forward strand.
GCAGTAATGATAACCTTTATGGTAGTGCAAATTGGCAGGCTTATATGGCCGAATGTTTTAAAAACTCATCATGTGTTGGGATGCGCTCAAACATGCCTAGAGGGATATGTACTCTTTCCAACCAGCAAAATGATTCAGTGGAATTGGAGGGTTTGTGGTTGATAATTGAAGAGCTCCAACGATTCGAAGGTATGAAAAATTCAGAAATAAATTGAAAAGATAAATATACTTTTCAATTATCAACATACAGCTCCTTACCAATTTAGAATTGATGAATATTTTTAATAAAGTCACAGTTCTATTATAAAAAGCATGCCAGTTTGTTCTTACCAGTAAGACAAAAACTTCTAAACGCAACTGTTTCATGTTTTTGTTCACATATTAATTGTTGTGGTCATATTCAGAATGTGGACTGCCAGAAATAACAGAAGAAGATTTGGGTACCCTTACTTCTCCTGGTTATCCGGGAAGGTATGACAATTTTCAGGAATGTGTCTTGACACTTACGGCTTCCGAAAACCACCGCATTGTGGTGGAGTTTTCCATGTTTGACCTGGAGCATTGTCCTTATGATACAGTTGTGGTGAGGGACTATTTATATGCAATGATTTATCGTGATTGTTCTCAAACACCAAGATTTCTAATAACAATAAATACCCTGTTTTGGCGGTATAGTTGCATAATGTTGTTCAATATGACCATCATGTTTTACCACATTTTACGAATTATATCCTCTTAACTATTGTGTAATAAATTATTCAAATTGAATTTTAGAGGCCCCTGAACATAAGCAGAAATAGCCATCCCTATATGGCAGATGATATATAAAGCATTATTGTTCATTTTAGATCGAGTACGGAGATGCATCAGCCGACGTAGTGTGGGAAGGTTGCGGGGATTTGTCCACGGAAACAATTATTGCTGTTTCAACTGGATCCATGATGACAATTGATTCAAAAGCGATTTATCGATTACCGCGTTTGGATTTGTCGCTACGTATAACATTGGGACGAATCGTAAGTAGATTAATGGCGTGCGGTGTTATTAAGCTTAATATGGCGTATATTAAGCTAAACTGTAACGTATATTAAATCCAGTTGTACTTTTAGTAAAATGTCGTTCGATGAAGCTAAAGGCAACTAGATAGATATATTCATAGAATAGAAGAATCTGATTTCTTTTCTTTTGTTTACAAGAGAATATTTTTAAAATGCTTCATTTGAGACATTATTGCAATGTAATACAGAACTCGCACCATTACCAATTAGGATTGTGTTGGGAATAAAGATCTTTAATTGAACCTTAATATTATGTTTACTAATTTTCATATTCATGAAAGGGCCATATTGTTATTTGCCATCAAGCAAATCGAATAACTGTTTTACGCCTTTGTCTATTTATTATACAACATCAAAAATCTACTTCCCAGTGCTCAAATTGATCAAACATTAAAGCAGTGTTTTTTTCTCTAAAAAATAGTCACTGCAGCACGCCTCAATAAAGGCATTGACTCATCTCTTGCCGTAAGTAGCGTAGGCCCCGCCCACTGTGCATAACTATTGGCAACCCCTGGGGGTGTGTCTTGTGATTGACAGCTCCAGTCAATAGAGTGCCTGTATTGCGTCATAAGAGCAAGGTGCATAAATGCATGCTGTTTATGTCATGTGATGTCGTCTTAACCAATAGGGGACGGGTATAGTCGTACAGTGCTGGGAGCGTTTAAGGGAACATCTTACACGTTTTGGAATATGGATTAACTTAAAATGCTTGTATTTATTATGCAAAATAACATTTGATATGCTTAACTATACGAGCATAAACACAAAAGTATAATTTACGCGCTGATATCTCTTCTAGCTATGTAGGAAGTCTAATTGATAGAGTAAAGTGTTCCACAAAATCCATAAGTAGGTTGCGGTTCAAAACCGC
>LQRL01069740.1:40622-60750 GCA_001703475.1 Hydroides elegans
TTTTGTTCCGGTTCGTCCACTTCTGGTGTGTCGTTCAATCGCAACACGCTCTCGCTAAGAACGTGACTTGACAGTGGAACGCGATTTTGAGGCAGGACCTGTGTAAAATTGATAGTTATTGAGTTTTAGGATAGATTCATTCGATGGTTCATACGGTAAACCGGTGTGGGATTATGGTTATTTTTGCCTTTTAGAAAAATAATAATTATATGAATTATATGTTAACAAAATATTACAAATTACGCAAGATGCTTACTCAAACAATATTATTACACCGTTGTAATCTTTCATGTAGCATATATTGCATATGTATTGCATATGTATTGATGGGGACTAGAACATGGAATAATCTATCTTTAATTATGTGTTTAATAGCGTAGCACGTACACGTAAAAATAAAATAGAAACAAAACAAGAGCTATATAACTTAAAAATGTTTTCATCATTTGAACCAGTATATGTAGACTGTGTCTGATGAATGATAAACTATCATCTTCATAATGAGTTATACATTAAAAGCAGAATTTTTCAACAAAGAATGTAGGTGAAATGAAGATGGTAATGAAATAAAGTTATAATTAATAACTAAATAAAAACAAGTATATTTACTAAAATAAATTGTTAAATGGCTCTCAATTATCAATTTAAAAAAACATATATTGTGACGTTTGAAATATTAAAGGAAATTTGATAAACCTAAAAGAAATTTCAAATTGTCTGGGAACGAAAAAGGTAGAACTGTGTTGGGTAGGATATTTATTTAAATATTGTGAAATAATATAATATTATACACCAAGATAACTAAATATGAAGGAAACAGGAAGGTGGTTTGAAAATAGTAACCAAGAATTAATTTTGGATTCGCTATAAATGAAAATAATGTTATATGCATTATCTTTATACCTACCCAAACAAGATGGTAATACTGAAAAACATTGAATGAACTTACAAGTATTATATCAATCCATCTGAATTCATACAAAATATTAAGAAATATTTTCGTGGGATTAAAATTCAAAAAAGAGCACATATCCATGTACTTTAAAATTATTTTTTTAATTTTAATCACAGATTGAAAAACAGGATCAAATCATTAAAAAATTAGATTCAAGCATAAAACGCTAAAGGTAATAATTTTAAAAGAAATGTACTTAACTTATACACTTATGAATAATCTTCTTAAAAGCAAAATGTTTTAATTTATGATCAGTAAAAAGCAGCAAAATAATTGTGTCGATTGTTCTCATTAAAAAAATATCTATTTGTAAAGCGAAAGCAAAATATTCAATAAAATGGCCTAGGTTTGCACAACAAACAAATTCAAAAATTACAACAACCAAAATCACAAACATATTTTTTTCAAAATACAACATTCATCTTTACAAAATTCATGTTTACATGCAAATTTGTATGCAAACGAATATGCAAATAAATATAAATCAAATATGCAAATTACCTGGAGGCAGAGATCAGCGGCTTGTTGCTCGGAAAAGACTTCCCAGATGCCATTTGAGGCGAGAATCAGAAACTGGGCATATTGGTCAATGGGTACCTTAACGGAAATATTGCATGCTCTTAAGAATATAGAAAAATATCGACTTTGTATATCAGGCATCAAATCATAGCATTTACCAGAGTCTCTAAAATAAAAAGTACACAAAAAAAAACCACAAACAATATTCATTCAAAAGTTGCAATTATGTTTTAGACAAATTTGATTTTCATAAAATTGAAAAGCCACTGGGTGAAAGATTTCTCAAGCGATTATGACATTTTTCTAAACAGGTTTTCCAGGTAAAAAAAGAGACTTAAAACAACGGACGTACCACCAAGAAACCTATAAGGAAAACGCATCGATATTGATTGATTGTATACCGCTTAGAGCTACATCTGTGAATCAATTGAATATGATAAATCAATTTTATTATTATCAATTCTAAACAATTTCCATATACGCTTAAACTTTTGGTCCTCACCGAAGTGGTATAGGGATCAGTGATGACGCACTTCTTCAGCTCGGGGTCGCCATGGTTACCAAGGCCGCGCGTCGTTGCTAAGACGCCGTTGACGCGCATCTCTTTGTCGCTCTCGCTGATATTGCCGCCTGTAACCAAGAGAGAAATATCCTAAGTTTTTTGTTTTTAAAGTTGTATGTATATGTACAAATGTACATGTAAGTATGTTCTGAGTTGATAAAGGAACTCTGTATACGTAGGAGTTCATCGCAAAACAAAATCCATCATAAGATATATCTATGTTGCCCTCGCTTACAGCCTGTATCTATGGATGAATATATTCTAGTTTTGTTCGTGTGTGAATTGAATCATTCAATACATCATTGTTATACATGTATATTGAGGTAAACAAGAGGTCACCGCAAGCTATATTTCGCACATGAATAAAACATTAAATAATTCAATAATACTATGACCGACTTATAGTGGCAGGCTCACTTTACGCAACGATATAGATAGTTATATCGTGATATTTAAAATGATTAACTGCGATATATTGCGATAAATTGCGATATATTGCGACTTGAATGCATACTCCATCTCCAATATACCTTGCTTGAGCACCCGGTTTTTCTCCTTGTTGTTGCTCGGCGTATGGGGTCGGGTCAGTCGGTAGGGGACGTTGCCACGCACCAATACGGCTTGAACGTTGCCTGAAGGTGAACACGTAATAATTAAAAAATGTAAGTGTACTTTACAATGTATATCCAACAGAATGTTCTACATGTAATTTAATATATATTTTTTTAATTCCCAAACCTGCATTGGCGAGGTGTAGCACGCCGAGCTTTTTAAGTGGAGGTGGACCTTTCTTTTTCTTTCCGCCTTCGTTCTCTTTATTCTCTTCTTCTTCTGGCACTGAAAATTAACATAAATATTTTTTATACATGTATTTATATAAATATATGTCTTATTTCTTTAGAAAATAAAGCCACTGAGTGGTGAGCTTAAATATAAAACCTTGATGAAATACCGGTAAATAAAATAAATACTTGTAAGCCATATGATAAAACCTAGTTGATGACTTTATAAAGTCATTTGGAATGAAATAGCCGAATAACAAAAGAAGCTAGCTTCATGCATCAAGTTTCATACAAAAACACCTGATTTTTATAGGTTCTTGACCTTTACCTAGAATCAAATTTTAAAACCATGTCCATATCCCCCTTTTACCTGGTAACTCCTGCAGTACACATGTCAGGGTTGAGCATCCACTCCAGCGTACCTTTGAGTTCTCATCCCGACCTGAAATAAAGACATTGAAAATAAAACAAAGCTACTTAAAATGGTCTTAACAAAGGACAAAATTGAATACAGAACCTTGTATGAAATTGGTTTACCGATTTGTTGCCAGCTTTTGTATGAGGATGATTGACTAAACGGAATACCTTTCAATTGTTCATTACATACATATATCATGATTATTGATATATTTTTTATATATTTACTTTTCGTGATGATTCTTGCTCAGTTTCATGAAAAAAAATGTTCTTGTTAGGAAAATAAGCTATCTCTTTCTTAACGATTCCCTTTTCTGCTTACCCCAAGAGAGTAGGAAGTCGGTGTACTTGTGCGACTTCACAAACGCTTGTTCCATCTTTTCCGCAAATGGGTCCTTGTCTTTCAGCGATTTGCTTTTGCGACTTTGCTTTTGCGATTCTGCACTTCCACTTCGAGCTGACAATGGAAACCATAAAATCACAATCGAAAATCACAAGATTATCTAATTACAGTGACACAGGTTGTCCATGAAAGACTGAATTCTAGTGGTTGAAACCGCCTTTTGGAAACTGATTGATTAGGCAAGATTATCATGTCGTGGGGCGGAAAGATAATGCTTATGGCACACTGTATGCATGTATATTAAATACGGTGTACCATTAGCTTGTTTAAATACATTTTATTCAATTATACGATTGAATTGCACAAATGCAACAAAAAAATAAGATTGAGCATCATTCGCATGCAACTCACGCGTGCTCGTGGTGTACGAGGCCTCAAATGCCGCCATTTTGTCCTCGACGCTCGCGATAATTTGGTGAATCACGTGACTGCTCTCTTCCTGTAGCTCGCCGCGCTCTTCGAAAAACAAAAACACATTTATTCGTACTGATCTTTTATTTATTTTTTGTTGTTCCATTTTGTTTGCGGTTCGTTAAACAGTAATATTAGATAAACAGTTAGAGTCAAAATGCAACAATTTGTACAAATGTACCGTAATTACCGGTGTTTAACCCGCCCTTGTGAATAACCCGCACTCCTCAAAATGTAAGAAATATGTTTTAAATTCGGTGTTTAACCCACACCTGCAATATATAGGTTATCAAATCCAATTAAACTAATGCAAATATTCAGTTGAATTCTAGAAAATATTAGAGTTTTTATGTTAAGGCGCAACCCGGTTTTCGACTCACCCGTAACCGCCGACGTCGCCCTACTATGCGTGCCATGATCGGACGCATTGCACTCTTGGTCTATGTTAAAAGTGCACGTGCACTTTGTGCGGGGATCGAATTTGGCCATGCAGTTGAGCAGCGCATGGTGCAGCTCGAAGGCGGCCACTTCCGCTGCAAAGCGACCCTGGTGCCCGTCGTACAGGCCGAAGAAACTCTACAACATAAAATGGGCAAACATAAACATAATATTATATGATGATTAGTTGATTTAGTGTGGAACGCAAAAGTATATAATGATAACTTAATTTAGTGTGAAACTTAAAGTTGGTGAATATGAACCTGATTCTAAAATACGATAATTTGCGATTACTCATTGGCGATTTAATCACTCTGGTGGCCGTCATACAGGCAGGAGAAACTCTGTAACAGGGCATTGGTGAAATTTAAATTTTTGATAATATTTTTAATTTAAACAGGACAAAAAAACTAAATTAAAATGTGACTTTAAACCTGTGCACATTTTTATGATCAGGTTCAGCATGTTTATATATTAAACGTAGTTTCATGATGATGTAAAATATTCAAGAATTGTTGCGTCCGATAGACGATAGAAGCCTCCACCCTACAGGATGTCTGAGGTTTGGTTTTAGAGTCACTAGTGTACCTCCAATTTTATAACAATTATAAAACACGGTAATAATCATGCTTCCATGCAATGAAACACAATAAAGTAAACATCCGTAACATGTATTTAAACCAATTTGATGCCTACAGAATGAAGCATAACGATGAACCAACCTTTCGAGGATCGTTTCCAAAGCAGTCCTGGAACACACGCATATCTTCCATTGAATTCTTCCATCTCTCGTTCCCTGAGCTACAGATACCTGCATACCAAATACGTTATGTCATTGATTAGAAATACAAATTATCTCTAATTTCATTTGTTTTGTTTCAAAGATGATTAAGAAATATCGAATTTAGCATATTTTGTTTTTAAATGATATAACGTGCCATGGCTTTCAGCATAAATAACAAAATACAGTTATTACAATCAACAACAAAGACCTTTTGTAGCGGATACGAAACTCAAATTAATGGACATCCAACTTACCGACTGCACTACAGCACGCAGGAGCGCAGTTCAAAGCGAGGCCATTGACTTCCGTGCTCGTTTGCTCTGTGATTCGCCGATAAGCTGTCGATCAGAAGCTCAAACAGGTTAATATGTTATTAAGATCACAACTTCCAAAATTTATAAAATGTATATACTCATTGAATGAATTGCTAGTCCATATTGAAGTCAGAGAGCCAGAATTAGGGAGAGTAACGGAAAGAGCCGAATATAGAACCAGAGAACCACAGAGATATATAGAAATATCAAATATGTTAAAATATTACACCTAGGTGTTCATATGATAATTATGCTTTCTGTATATACTTACTCTCATATGTATCTTCAATATCTGCTTTAAGAAATTCATACGCTGCGTTCACCCGTTGCACCTGTCGTGCGTCAAGCGGCTTCTCAGCTGTGCACTCTTTTTTCATGCGCCGAATTATTCCGCGCCGTCGTTTGATCAACATGGCTACACTTTCAGGGCGTTTGTCGGCTTTTAAAGAATAAATAAAGAACATAATTGAATATCTATTGCTAACCATGTGCTTCCTGATATTATGATAAATTACATAACGAGGTAAATACATTTTTAAATCACTCCTAAATTAATGCATCCATTCAAATCTACAAGCATATCATATTCATGTATTATATAATATTGTAGCAAGTCATTTCATCTCACACACAAACATCCATATCAAAAATATATGAAATATAAAATAAGATACCAATATTGACAAGTTTCTCGTTAAGACTTCTACATGTACATTACTCACGTTGGTACTTCAATGTTTCAAGAGCACTGTGAAACTGTTTGTGCTCATTGAGAAGCCTCAGGTCAACGTGACGGTCGCATTCTTTGCAGTAAATGCTGATGTCGGGTCGATTTGTGAACTGTTCATGGATTTCGATTTCTTCAAAAGGCGTGTCTGGAAAAAATACAGTTTGGAATTTGATAGTGATTATTGTAATCTCAATTTATACTAATATTATATTACAGGTGTGTTGAAAATGTTTGTCTTAAAATATCTAGGAACACTTAAAACTTGTTATTTCGGTGGTTATTAACAGAACTATACATGAAACGAAACATTTTTTCTTATATCGTCTTTTTTCGCCTGAATATACGAGGCGATCCGCATTTTTGTATTAAAGAAATCATAAGATGTCAAATTAAATGTTAAGGATTTACTTACAGGCCTTCTCACGCATGTATGCATCATTGCGCGTACTAAGTACAGGAAGGTTGTGCGATCCTTGAGTGGTCATATCGTCTGATAGGGTTGTCGTCCTAAAAATCACGTCAATAATTAATTGTGTTTTTATGCAAAACATGATTAAATATACATAGCGATATTTTATAGGGATCAAAAAGGTAAATAGCAGTTTTGAATTTGAATGAGAAAACATCGTGCTGGATTATATTACATTTTGCATACGATATAAATACTCATTTTTTGTGCGTCTAAACATACAAAGTGCTAATATTTGTGAAAAATTACTATCACATATAACAGTGTTATCATAAAGAGTACTCAGAGACAGTGTTATCTGGTATAATTTGTGTTTGTTATGTTAAAATTGCATAAACTATTCGAAAAAAATATGTTTAACTACTTATGAAAATTAATAAGAGGATCGAATATTCATATTGGAAAATGTAGCATGATTTTACTTAGATCTATACAAAGCATGATATTTGTGAATATCGTTTATCATAAACAATCATATGAAATTAGGCCCAACGTTCACCAAATCTTGCCACGACACGTACATATCCTTTTAGTTGCAACATCATGCGGTAACTACCGCTGCACTTCCTGAGATATGTTACGACTTACTTAATAATGGTGTGCTTTTTTTTTCATTTTATAACGCAACTTACCTTCCGCCATGGCCAGTGAGACTCGTTACGGCGCGAGAGTCTTCATAAAGTGTAGATTTGCGCGGGCTAGACATTTTGACATCACTATGGAAGCTCTTTTTACGTGCAAGTTAGAAAGAAATCTAAATTAGAATGTGCGAATGTTAAAGTTAAACACAAGTGTTAGAAAATATACAAGTTTAACAAATTGGTTAGACAGATAAACATTGTGACTTCTATTTTCACAAGTATGTCAGCAGATCTAACAAAGTGCCTCGCAGAAAATATTCTAAAAACGTATACAATATAACACATGACATACAATTTCTACAAAGATTTGACAGAAATATGTATAATTGGACGCTTATGAATATCATTTTAGTTATTTTTTTATCAATTGTTGTTATAGTTATATTCGCTTTTCGTCGAAAACGTTTCCTGACATCTAATTGAACATATTTCCTGCATTTTGATTACATATTGCACAAAAAGGGCCATCTAATTAAAAGGTTCTTTTGTTCGATTCAGCAAACAAAGTATAAATAATCAAAGTTTATTATTGTAACTTAAGAATGTATTCAATTGAAACGAATATAGGTAATCGAATCGTGTTTTTTCACATGATTAACCAAAGATTTTGCATTTTGAAATAAAGAATATAGTAAAAACTACCAAAAGCAAATACACACGTTTAAAACTCCTATATGAGCCTATACTCAAAACTTAAATTACATCTGCTCAAGTGTTTGCCTTTTAAAGTTTATCTCGCTAAAAAGGCTACTTTTGACCATTTTATGCCGATTTCACAGCTTGAAATTAACTAAATTCGGTCGAAATCATTAAAATATGCATCTACATGCAGATGCATTTATTCTTTGATGATAACCAAGGCTGAATTACCCTCACTTTAAAAGTACATGCCCCATCAATCATTTGCTTCTCAATATCACTACACGGGTAGGCATTGTATGGTCTGGACATAATATGAGCGCTGAATTTTACATTGGTCGTGTTTCTTTATTGTCAGCCGAGTTAGCCAAGTCAGCCAAGTAAGCCAAAACGTCAGCCAGGAAAAAAGAGAATAAAGAAACAGATCGCGGCTGAAGTGGCTTAATTTTTAGGTCAAGGTCGGGCCAAATATAATTCGAAGAATTTTGAACAAAATCCGACGCAAATAATTATAAAATTGGTAGAACTGTTTATTTGGATGTATATTGCAATCAAAAAGTCATATTTAAACATTGAAACATAAGTTTAACAAAAAATAAACAAAACGTAAAATCAAAACATTGCGTCACGTGACAAAATTCAGCCAGATAAGCCAGCTTAAGCTGGCTGACGTTTTGGCTTACTTGGCTGACTTGGCTTAACTGGCTGACAATAAAGAAACGCGTTTTTGGCTGACTTGGCTTACTTGGCTGACTTGGCTTACTTGGCTGACAATAAAGAAACACGACCATTGTCAAATTTCTGTCGCATCGTACAAAAGATTTCGTTTAAAATCAAAAAAATTATAAACAATTACGACTCGTACCTCATGTATATTTTCATAATATTTAAATCATCAGAACATTTATTTCAAGAACGAAATTTGACAGTCAACAATTCAGCGCTCATATTATGTCCATTTCATATTATGTCCACCCCTATACTCGTTTTTTGTTGATGTTATTCCTGGTTTTTTTAATCAATGGAAGTTAACTGAATTCATTCAAAAAGTTCAAATCGAGACCTTTGAAATTGAACCTTTTATAATTTGGCAAAGATCTTTTAATATTCAATTCTGAACACGAAGGCAAATACATACAGGCAGAATCTTGAATCTTCATCGGACAGGTCCCCAGCCTTTGCCTCGTTACTCGTACGGCAAATAATCGAATGTTTTTGCATGTGTCTTGACGATGAAACGACCCATCCATTGAGATATGATAATAGGGGTTAAGCAAATATTATCATACATTCTAGAACATTTGATGTTTTGAAATTTTGGTGAAACACAAGTAAAAATATTTGTGTTTGTTTTGGGCGATAATATAAGATTAAAAATAACACTCAATTTCTGGCCATTTGGCTTTTTTAAAATATTGGTATGTGTAATTAAACGGTTTTAGTTTCAGTTTTTCAGCCTATTATAAGCTTCACGAATGAATAGGGTATATTAATAGATTTTTCTAACCCGGAAGCGTCCTTCGTTACGAGGTCTATTCAACAGTTGGGAAAATACTTATTATCCCGGTATTCATTAATGAGTGGCTAGGATGAGAATAGGCATACCCTTCGTGAGGTTTTTTAAATAAACCTTTCGTGGCATTTTAATCTCTTTTCTATAACTGCATTTATTTTCTATTCGTATATAGATATATTCAAATAAAGTAGTTTATGTTCCACAAGGACTCATTTAATATGGGTGAAAGTTTGGGGGAAAAACACTTTACAATATATATTTTTTAATATTTCAGGAAGTAACAGCATTAGAGAGTTTGGGCAGAAAATATAATTTCGGGATGACTGTGTTTTGGTCAGCAAATTTTAATCATAACCCAATTTGTAATGACTTAAATCTAAGTTATTCAGTGAAATTATTCTACCTTAAATTTAGCAAAATAAATCAACATAATATATTTATAGTTTGAATGAATGTTTATAGCATATTATGCATTTTAAGTGGTTGAATTAATCGGGTAAAGATTAAAATATACATACCGAAACTCGGTCATCCCGGTGTTACATTTTTTGCCCAAACTCTCTATTACCAATAACATAGTTTTTTTTTCTTAACATTTACCAGCCCTTTTATGAATTATATATTATTCGACGCTTTATATTTATATAGGATATGTTAATACTTATTACATGAGAAACTCAACAGTTTGAACCATTGCTATATATCTATTCCTAACTAAAATGAGAGGACCTCCAGTCGATTTTTTTAAATAGTCCACCTATTTCACTCGAGCTAGGGCTCCATGTTTTAAATTTCAATTAGATATTTATATGTTTATTAAGCTCCTTCAATTTGATGGGCATCTCAGAAACAGAGATATGCTTCTTCTTTATTGTACAGAAATTCAATCAAATTTGATGATTACATTCCCGGCGTTCGTGGCAATTTTGGGCAAACAAAACAAACACACTGATAAAAACGTGCATGTGCAAACTAAAATCAAGCTTGTATTAAATGTTTTATAGGCTGGGAGATTTGGCACAATCCCGATTAGGGATTGTTTGAATATGTCCAGGTCTGTTGTACTTTTTTTGTGAAAATGAGAGAGCGTTCCACTGGGCTATTAGGGAAGTATGAGTATTTGAGGTAATTTGTGGAACAATAAGGTCTTTGGAAATTAAGTGAATGAGACAAAATTGTTGAACTGGAGCGTACAAGGTAGAGAGAGGTGACCTGTAAAAGACCTTGTGTTATTTTGAACATGTTGATTAGGCGCAATTTAGCGCGTCATTGTCCAAGTAACTCCCATTAAAGTTACTTTAACATTTCGCTTGGTGAGCTTGTATTATGGTATCTGTTCTTTACACAGTGAGCTGCTCGCCTTTGCACAGCCACAATTAGATCGATATCTCGTTTGTTGTGAGGGTCCTACACTGAGCAAGCGTATTCGACATGGGGCCTTACTAATGAGGTATAGGCTTTGGATAACCTGTTCATTACTTGTCACTATATTGCGACGGAGGAAACCAAGAGCCCTATTTGCCTTTTTGATTATTTTATTAATGTTTTGTGTCCAGTTTAGATAATTTAACATTTCTATACCAAAGTATGTGGTGGTTTTGACGGTTTTCAATAGGCTGTCTTTGAGATGGTATGGGTTTTTAAAAGGTCTTCTTTTGCGAGACATGTTTAAGACAACACATTTATCAGCGTTAAAGTTCATTAACCACTTTTCTTACCAGCGATGTAAATTATTTAGGTCTTTTTGAAGCCTCACAGAGTCATAATTCTACTTAATTTCTCTGTATATGACGCAGTCGTCTGCAAAAAGCCGCACAGGAGAATCAACATAGGATGGTAAGTCATTTATGAATAAAAGAAATAGAGTTGGTCCCAATACTGTTCCTTGAGAAACACCTGAGAGATCTTGGGATGTTGAACACATACGACCTTCAAGCATGACCCGCTGCTGTCTGTTACGCAGGAAAGCCTCAATCCATTGAAGGAGATCACCCCTAATTCCATAAAACCCAAGCTTTGTCATTAATCTACTATGTGGCACTTTATCAAATACCTTACTAAAATCGAGAACTATGACATCCTCCTGGCCTCCTCCGTATATACCCTTAAACACATTTTGTGTAAACGTGAGCAGTTGGCTTTCGCAGGACCTTTTACTTCTGAAGCCATGTTGTTCGTCTGCAAGGATATCGTTTCTGTCTAGGTGCTGTCGTATGTTGGAAAGTACAATATGCTCCATGATTTTTTGAAAGATAGAAATGAGAGAAACCGGCCTGTAGTTACTTGGTTTGTGCTTATCGCCTTTTTCACAAATTGGTACGATATTTCCTACTCGCCAATCAGTAGAAACTATTCCGGTTTCTAAATAACATTTACCAAAGATCATCAACCAACCGATAGATCTGTTCGGAATGCATTAAATTCATCTTTAATTTTGTTAAAGTCTGCTTTTTATATAGTTTTACTTCCTTTTTGACAGAGGGAGACCGTTTAGGCTGCATGTTGTTTTCGATAAATACGGCATCATGGTCGGACATTCCAGGCAAAGTTTCGACCCTGTTCACAAAACTATCATTATTTGTGAAGAAAAGATCAGTACCAAAAACAATATCAGGCCTATTTGATTGAAGGATAGAATGAAGTTCAGTTTGTTTATTTTGATATCTGAGTGACTGACATTTTATTACTAATGATCTTACGGGAAATGTTTTTCCATTTTTTGGTGACACGTTGTTTGGGTTCGCGTGTAGGTGATGATGAAGCACGAGGTTGACCAAAAGTTTTGGGGGGAGAATCTAGGAGTGAGAATTGGTTAAAGGTTGATAAATCCGAGATGTCTGTGTGAAATAGGGAGCTATTTTGGCACGCCACAAGAACAACAGCTCCAAGAAAAGGTGTCTGATTTGGTGGTTAAGTTTTCGTAGATTGTGAACGACATGCCCACACACACTTTGTGGTACCATACACCACAGTCATCGCAAAGGATGGCTTTGTGCGCATTTCGAACCCCTTTGCCGCAGCCTCCACACGGATATTTGGGTCCTGGGGTTAGATGAGTATCACCAGCTTGTGATACCGTGAGAGTGCATAAGTATAGTAAGGGAGCGAGTTTAGATTTACCAAAATCTAAACGCGGAAGCCGTTGAGAAAACCTAGAAATAGCCTTAGGTTAGGCGCATGAGAAAGTGTACTTGTTGGATCCCATGAGCTGAGATCACTATCAGGATGCAGGATGACTTGAGCCGTTGGTTTTTTTTACCGCTGCGATGATTGCAGCAAACCTGCATATTGATAACATCATTTTCAATGTTGACATGTTGTTGAAAGGTATGTTGAGGGGAACCGGTGTATTGCAAATATTAATTGTAAAAATAAGCTAGTAGGGTGGGGTTCCCTCTGGGGCGACTCAGAGGTGACCTAACTAAATACACCGTGAAAAAGCACAGTTGGGGATATTGAGGAAGCCACACTGGCTTTAGGATTGTTAGATGGTAAGTGGGAAAGGAACAGGACAAAGATGTTAGTATTGAGATAATATGGCTCAACAGACGCTGAGCGATAAGTATGCTTCAGCAAATTGCTGAGCGATAATTGAATAATTCAGTAAAAGCGAAGATTCAGTTTTGTATGATGTTACATTTGTTGCACGATGAGAAAAAAGCTTGTATAGTTAAACGCACTTGCACTAAAACATATCAGTGATAATGAAGAATGAAGAAATACAGTATGTTTTATGCTTTTTTTGCTGCCACGCACGCAATGCTTGTGTAATGCCTCTTGTATCATATTTTATGACATGTAATTGACCAAAACATTATATCGGTATTTACGCCAAAACTCAATGAAGACACGATGTTTGCCTTTCTTTCAATACACAAGCTAATACAGTTGCTAATATTCTGTTGATTGCTTATTATGAAAAACAAGAGATTGGCACTCCTGGGGATGTTACTTAAAATGGTGTTTCATTTCAAAATTTAAATATCTGCCCTTAACTATACCATAGCTAAAAGAATTAAAGGAACTGTTTAAACATTATTTTTCTTTTTTTTTTTACAAAACTTGATACTGATTATATTTGGATATATGGCAAGGGATAATTGAATGAAAAGTATGTTAGAATTAGTTGTATATACAAGTGGTTCGATATCTTCTTATAAAAGGTGTTCCTCTCTTGATTCTTGCTAGTCAGATGAGGTCACAAAGCTCATCCATCTACGAAATTAGAAAAACCTAATGGTCAATGAGATTATTTATATGATTAATTTTTCGAAGCTTTACAGAAATAAAGTCGCGTAGTGCCTTCAAGGTATGAATACTGGGATCACTAGTATTGGAGAATTATTTTTGATTTCAACATTTTTAAAAAGATATTTCAATACTCAATGCACATACTTTTTCACTTTTGTTATTTAATATGTTGGGTTTTACCATTGTAGACTATTTAGTAAAGCGGTAACCGAACGATAAAGGCATCGAGTTTTGTCTGGTCCAGTTGTAAAACGGTTGGCTACGGTTGAGTTCGGTTATATGTTAGTAGATATTTTTTTGCCTGGCCATATCAAGACGTGTTTACGTACATTTATGTACTTGGTCATTGTAAGTGTGTCACACAATGAATATTGTAAACGTAAATTGTATGATTATAGTTTTATATATTTTTTACTGGCATTATGTTTTTTTCGGCCCTTTAGGTTTGATGCTGCACACGATGCCTAAACAGTCGACTGAACCATACATTAAAGGTTTTTTGGCAAGGTGTCATTCCAACCCTGCATTTGACCGACCGCGCCTTGTTCTTCTAGCCCGTGGTTGCCAGAAGTATGCTCTTTTTTGGAACTCTTCCTTTCGTCATGCGAACAACATTTCCGAACCGGCAAGTCTTTTCTCCTCATTAACGTCTAGATACTATGAAATCATAATCGAGAAAAAGTTCTTCTCCCTTTATCTTTCTTTGTATTTCCAGGAGGTTACTTTATGTAGCTAAAGCATTGGCAATACTAGCGTAATATATGTTTCCATTGTATAAAAACATACTCCTTCATTATGTAGATTGATATACAATTTTGGTAGTTTATCTGCCAGATGCACAACTTTCTGTCTTTATATTTGTGTTCCACATGCATATCTTTAGTCTGTGTTTCATAGAGAACGAGCACCCCACGAGGTGTTCCTCAAAAAAGGTGTTCCTTTTCAAAATTGATCTAGCTACATATTTTCAAAAAGTGTCCGCTAGCTACAAGAACTAAAGGAACACCTTTTCTTAAAATTTGGTATTTTTTACTTATTCTTTTAAAATTTGGAGTTAATTATCATTCAGAAATATATAGCTAGACATGCTAGATCAATATATATTCAAATATTGCTGGTATATACAGGTATTTCGATTTTCATTTTTCACAAAAGGTGTTCCTTTCCCGATTCTAGCTGCCTAGATGAGCGCTCTGAGGTCAGCTAGCTACAACAAAAGGAACACCTTTATAAAAAAAATATTGTTCTTAATTTAAGTATTTATTGCCTATTTCAATGTTTTGAGTGGATTTAGGCTCAAATAAACACTTTTTAAAAATTGGGTCGTGGGGTGCCCTTCATAGAGTATGAGTCCAGTAAAGCTTTAAAATTGATAAAATTGAGTTTGACATGATACTAATAATCAACACAGATCGTAAAAATCTGCCGGTGTGCAACTATCTGCACGATGAAATCTTTTTGAACTAAAGCTGGTTTTTGTTTCTCACAATTTAGTGTCAATGTCCCTGTTGAATCGGTAGAGGATGAATGCATATAACATATTTTCTGCTACAATTGGTAACATGATCCTTCTGTTGTAATACAACATATAATTAAGGTGTATTCAGTGCAGTCAGAACTTTATATTTTTTAGCAAACAAATATATATGCTATGAGAGGCGTTTTGCATAAATGTTAGCCTTCTCGGTAGCTATTCCGTATCGGAGTAGCGGCTTCATATGAGGATTTTAACTAATATTTGAGAATGTGGCTGTTTTTCGAATGTTTTTTTCTTGTAATAGTTTCCATAGCTTGATCGTACTTTTTACTTTGACATGTTTGGGTCTACCGGTAATGACACACGACAACTAACTGCTATCCTGATGGAATCCGGGTCAAAAAGTCTCCGGCCAAAAAGTTTCCAGCCATAAAGTCTCAAAAAGTGACAGCATGTGCCAAAAAGTCTCCGGCAAAACAGTTCCCGGCCATAAAGTTTCTCATCATAAATGTTCTAAAATATAGGTCATGGGCATAATAATTTCCCCGAAAAATAATATCCCACCGGTATAGTACCCAAGGCTCCTGAGGCTATCTGGCTGTTCTCTCCCCACAAGATGACACACCTGGATTGAACATATATTTCAATTATGAATGGAACACTGATGATACCCGAATGACCATGATAATAATGGTTTGCTAATTGATTAAAGTTTAAGCATGTCATGTAGTATATTAATATCCAAAATTCTAACAGTATGAAATAAGACACACGGGTGTTATATCAGAAAGCAACGAGAAACAGTATTATAACTATATTAGTTTCAGCAATGTACAAATAATATATAAATTACGTGGGCTGCTATAAATGATGTTCTTTGAAAGGGTTAAAAGACGAAAAAAGTGTTAATAAATAATAGGAATATATATGATAAAGGTGAACTCGCAAATGTTAATAATAATTTCTTTATTACAATCTGCCAAAACTAGTTCAATTGGTAAACCATAGTCCTACTGGATGAGAATGTGATTCGTACAATATTTTGATGAGAAGCAATATACATGTATATACTTGACGAGTGAACAAGGGGGTTTTAAATATATACTAAAAAAGAAGGGTACCCCGCGACCAAATGTTTAAAAACTGTTTATTTGAGCATAAAACCATTGCAACAATAAAATTAGCAATAAGAATTCACATTTAGAAAAATATTTTTTTTTACGAAAAGGTGTTCCTATTTTTGTAGCTAGCTGAGCTCACTGCGCTCATCTAGCTGGCTAGAATCATAAGAGGAACAACTTTTATGAATAATGAATCTAGTAATACTGGTATATATGACCGATTTCTAGCTGCACTTTAGTTGATTTAGCCTTGATATTTATATTTATGAATAAAATTAGACCCTGTATTGACGAAAGAATTTATAAAAATCGACAAAAATCGAAAAAAGTGTTTCCTAAATTCATGTAGCTAGGAGGCCATTTTTTGAAAGTTTGTAGCGAGATGAAATTTGAAAAGGAACACCTTTTTAGGAACACCTTACGGGGTGCTCTTTAAAAAAGGACTCTTGCAGATGCGTGCGTTTCTAACGGGATATTGAAATTGCTAAACGGTAACGATATCAACGCTAAACGGTTACCGCATAAACTTCAAACGCTAAACGTTAAGCGCTAGCGGATAGCACGTGTAGGTGATTTAAAAAATATATTATCAGTGTTTATCACAACCACTCGATAGCTTAGGCTACCGGGGAACCCACCAAAATGCACAATCACAACTGCTTCAAACTGTTTTATCATAAATAATTTAAAGCCACTAATGCAAAACAAGGTTACTTTAGAACACATGCCCATCCTAGCCAAATGACATTAAACACTGAAAGTTAAATGCTAAACGTTTAACGCTCGCTGCTAAACGCTTAACGTTAAACGCTTAATTATGATATTGAAAACCCTAAACTTTAAACGCTAAACGATTAAAATGATATATGTTTTCGTGTGCGTATACTGAAAATCCGGAGTTGGGAGTCAGATAAAATTTATGTGTTTGTATAAATTGCGACGGAAGTGGGGCGGTGAATTCGCGTATGTTCTTTGTGGAACTTCTGTTGTGGGTGTTTTGGAATCGCTTGACAAAAATGAGGCTCCACAAAGTAGCAAACTCAGAACTATAGATGTTTGGAACATAGTGTGTGACCAGACTTGAGCGAAAGCGATTCGTATCGTTATAATTTCTTTATTGCAGTGATGACGAATTAAAAAAAACAGTACTCTAAAGAACATATAAAGACAAGAATGGCTGTCGTTCCTCGTCGTTCCAGGTCTGGCAGGGTGTCGTAAACAAAAGAATAGAAAACGCTCTTCTAGTTATATCTACTTGCAAAATATTCATGCCGCCTAAAAATATCAATTACCCATGTTTTGGGATGTTCGTTATTTTATTAGATTCAAAACCCAATTATAATAGGTTATGATAATAGTTATTTTACATGGCTTATCCATTTCGGAGCAAAACCGTTTGCCTCCCAACACTGACCTGACCCTTATTTATTATATTGCATTGAATGCATATAAAACATGTGAGTTCATCACAATTGTCACTTTTTTGTTTACAAAACCGGAAGGAGCGATGGGATTATAGTTCCTTGCGAGTTTATAAACAAAAAAGTAAAAGTCGCGAGTTCGGTTTATTTGATCAAGGCCTTTTTAACCGAAAGCAATGTTTAATTCAGAAATACAATCGTGCACTGCCCTGCAAGTTTAAGGGCCCTAAAGAACTCAATATAGACATATTTCAATAGCCACCGCGCTATGCTTCAATTAAGAACATTTCGATTTCAATTTTCATGCCAGTTCACAAGGTCTTGAAAAAGTCAGACAGCATTGAAATCAATGAAGCATTGCACCCGATCGATCGTTCAACGCATTTCGCTATTTTCTTTTAGGGTCCAAGGCTATCGAACATGAGCGAAGCATAACAACATGCTGTCAAGCGAAGCTGTATGTAAAGAGGGGGCTTTTGTGCAAAGCGAGGTTTATCTGCAAGGATTTGACAAATAGTTAATAAAGAACTTATATTATGATCAGGCGCGGATCCCGAAAATATTTAACCCGGGGGCGCAACTGTATAGATTATCAGGCTGAACCGGGGGGGGGGCGCAAATTTATTTTTTGGTCTTACATATAAGGGCGAACAGAGGGCGTGCGCCGGGTGATTTATATAGTATATCCGCGCCTGATGATCGTATTTTTAAGCATTAAAACTATTTGCATTTTAATAATTTATCCTTTAGATAACAATATTATTTACACGTAAGCCTGTTTGATAAAAATTATCACATATCATATTTTAAAGTTACTTTTCTAAAGTACTCTCTTTTGCACTGGGATTTTCGATTGTCATATATCATGCATGGAAGCAACCGAGTTTGTAATTAAAATGATTAGAAGAAATAATTTCAAATCAGACATGGATATAAAAGGATAATGTAAGGAAAGGCATTTTTTTCGGAAATAAATATCTCAAGGACAATAGAGGGTAAGACATTACAAGTAGGCCTGTTTATATGTATATTTGGGAAATGATTTATTTATAAGTAGCATTCATAATAACGTTTTATCTACAATACTCTATTAATGATGATTATAACAATGTTAACATTCTGGCATAAATAAAACTAAATTACTCATTGGAAACCATAATTGTGGGACCAGTGTTTGTAAAACTGACGAGATCAATACGAATTCGGGCGAAAGTATTCTTGTTTTTACAATAATCGCAAAATTTTCAATCTATTCCTCGCGATAGTATGTAGGATATATTTTAACGTTAATTTGGTATTTGAAGAATAATTCAGTGGTGCCTATTTACATTAAATTTCTATCTATAATACACCCAAGTCATGCAAACTGAAAGTCGCGATCTAGATAAACTTGGAAAAAGATAGCTCGAAATCAAGTTTCAACTGAATATCTTCATTATTCTATTTTTCATCGGGTACAACCAATTAATATTTGTACGAGCGCCAATGGCGCATCCATTTAGATATGTGCAGCACTGCTTTTGCGGTTTTCGCGCTTGATCGCATTTGGGGTGACGTAGAACGATAACGATTCTTGTATTATAGCTAGGTTCTTCATATGACTTGGGTCATTCAAGGTATATGTTTTAAAACACGATCTTGTAAAAGAAAATCGGTTTGATGATAAGTACATAGATCACTGAATCCAATGATGTATGAAAAAAAAAAAACGAAAAAATGCAGAAAGATATTTACATGTATACAATAAAAGAAATATATCATGAACAGCTAATTTTACAATTACTGATCCGTTTTGTGCAAAATACACATAATAAAAATATAACAAATATAGGTATTATGCAAATAACAATGTCTTCAATATCAATAAGAATACAATATGTATTACAATTTCAGACCCCACTTTTCCCTTTTCAATAACGCGCTTCGATTTTGTGCTCAGCAGTGTGCAACAGATGCCACGCATCAATGGAAGGAGGTTAGAAAGGGATACCATACGAAACATTTGTAAACTATTAAATGATATCGCTTAAATGCTTCTATATGAATAATTTATTAACAGATAATAACTTTTAAAGATTGCCATTTCATAACAAGAGATATCACTGAATTCACCACTATTCGTTACAAGCCAGCCAACCAGACAGCTTGGACCTGCTTTTTCGCAAATTGAAAAGTTGATCATCATAGAAGTCCAATGAACAGTTAACCGTGCATAAATTGGCTTACTTGCTCGACTCCCCGTTATAAATCCTTCCACGATAAATCATTTTGAATGTTT
>LQRL01069743.1:0-17524 GCA_001703475.1 Hydroides elegans
GGGCACACTCTATGCATCAGCGCTCGACCAATCAAATCGCATTAAGCGTGGGAACGAGCGTACAAGGGCGTGTGCCTATTTCGCAGCTTTAACGCTGTATTTCCTTTTTAGGAGGTGGGCTTTAAAGGGGGTGATTGACAAGTGTTAAGTGGGGTGTGGAGGGGGAAAGCGCGTCGGTTTGTGTGTGGGTTACTGGGTATAAAATGTAGGACCCTACACTGTTAAAGGCATCATTTCTTGCAAACTTGTGTCAGATGCGCTTGAAACACGCGACTTGAATTTTAGGACAAGACACACAAGACTGGCTCACTTTAAGCTCGTGAGCAATTTTGAAGTGACTTTGTTTATTTTGAACAGCTGTCACTGAATTAAAGAAAATTAAAATTTGAATTTTTGAAAATTTAAAATTGGAGAAATATGGCTGATACTCAACAGAGTCAAATGTTCGCCTACAGTCCAGCAAACAGTTTTGCTACAATGGATTCACACGATTCGGAAATGAATCCATTCGAAATCAATAATTTGAACTTTGAACAATCGAATGCAAACTTCGATGCGAAATCGGATGACATTGAAAACACGTCGCCAAACGTGCTGGAGGATAAAACAAATAACGCAGATAAAGCAAATAATGGTGATTCAAATAAAGGCAAAACGACGCAAAAACGCAAACGCGTAAGCAAAGCCAAATCAAAGAACACTAGCCCGGAGGTAGTTATGAAAATAAAGAAAACGCGGCGATTAAAAGCGAACGACCGCGAACGCAATCGCATGCACAGTTTAAACGGCGCTTTGGATATTCTGCGCACAGTGCTACCAACCTACCCAGAGGATGCCAAACTGACGAAAATCGAAACGCTTCGTTACGCGCACAACTATATTTGGGCTTTGACACAAACTTTGAAAACCCTAGAAATGCAGGATAAAATGCAAATGCAGGGTGGTGTTCCACCAATAGGATTCCAGGAGTGTCTCCAGAGTTTCCTTGCGTCTGCGCCGGAGAAATGCCCGCCCGGAGATTTCATGAACTTTGGACAAACGCTTGGCAATATGCCAGGTTTTCCTCCTATGGGTGGATTCAATTTTGAGAGTCCACAGCCAACACAAACGAACTATTCAATGGATACACCTAGTCCATCGGGGTCGTCGCTTAAATCGCCAGCGACACCTATGAGTAGTCCAGAGGGTTTGTTTCAAAATCACGAAGACTTTGTTTCTGCTATGAACATGCATCAAAATATCTTGAACTCTAACACGTCACCAGTGTCACACAACACAACGTCGCAACACACTTCTACGCAACACCATGCATCGCAACACCACAATATGAATACATCGCAACAGCACAATGACAATCGCGGTGTTATGTACAATGGACAAAATGTGATGAATTTGCAGACACCCCCACCACAAAGTCATCATCAGCAACAACAACACCAATACCATAATATGCAGCTGTCATCGATCCATGATCAGCGTATGTATGGACATATGGCGACTCATTTAGGACAGGAGAATTTCACCGTGTTATAAAGACAGTGCTTAAAATGGAGGTAACACTTCGAAACATTCCAAGCAGCCATATGAACAGTTCAGTAGGAAAGTAGAATTGTATCATTATTTGTTATATCTTAATTGTGCAGCAAAAGTTTGGTTTAAAATAACTATGAATCATTTAAAGTTTATATTGAAATCGAGATTTTGAGTTTCAATGTTTTTTGCATGGATTCAATATTTAATCAATATCGTGTTCATAAGTTTTCTACAAACTGATGTTCAATTTTAAATATAATTTAGCTTATTTCATTGTGGTTTTGGCATATGAAATTCAATCAAATTGAACAATTCGATTTTAATAGGTTTTGCGAAATATTGAAACTAGAAAAATGAAATAGTGAAAAATTCATATAATTAATGTTGAAAGTATTGCACATATATAATGCTTACATTTTATCAAAGCGCTCATTGTGATATCAGTTATTCGTCTGTTAAATCATGTGTTTTATATTTTGATACGAATGTAAATAGAAATAATTATTGTACATAGTAGTTTAACATTGTTACAATTTTGTATATAGCGTGCTTTCATTTAAACGAACCGCCGTTTCGCTGCCTTTGATAAAGTAAAATACAATGTCCAATACATTGTACGCCTTTTGAATGTCTCACAGTTGCATATGTTGCTATAAAATGTTATTAATTACAAGGTAAGGCCCCTTTTAATAATTTGATTTTGAAATGAAATGGTATTCGCCTGCGGTATGTGTGTTTAAGAAAGTATGAAATATTTTCTTGTGCAAGTGTGTCGATGAATGAAAATAAAATATGGTAACAAATGTGAAATATTTTTGACAATTTGATTAAGAATAACGATGTGTACATAGAACATATTCAAGTCTTTCAATCCAACTATTTTAACTGCAAATCAATCGAACTGGAATGCTGTTTATATTGCGCTTTATCTGTTTACAATTAAACGAGTTAAAATCCCCTGCAATAATGATAGAATCGAGATAGCCTCTAGCTACATTTGACACGTGCTCTGTATAAATTTAACCTCTGCATATAATTAAGCGATGCTATTAGTATATCTTAAAACTTATATATTGCTTAAACAAACTGTTCATTTACACTTAAAATCATTCCAGTCAACACTGCAACATAATTGATCAACCTTAAACTTGTTATTTTTCCCCCGATCGACATTTAATGCGTGTTGAATGTAAACTTTTACAGCTCTTTTCACAAAAAGTGCAGTTTAGTTTTTCTTTCGGATTTAACATTCTTTATGATTGTCATTTAGGGTTACTTGAGTGTGAATTTCTAATTGTATATATTTTACAGCATATTTCAAAGTGCTGCGTTTTTAGTCTAGTGTGCCGTAAAACATTTATGGAAACATGATTCAATCTTTCGCACAAATGTTGACATGAACTTTCAGATAAAGATATATGCATCAGTCTTGTAATAAAACGTCAGCTAGACATTATTAATATGAAAACTAAATTGAAGCTACATGTCACTAGAATAGAAACATATATTATGGCGTCGTAAAATCTTATTCAAAAACCATTTTAAAAATTAGCGCCTCATTTTCTTTCTCTCTTCCCCCGACTCGAAATGTCACAGGAAAAAAAAGAAAGAAATACTGCTTACACGCGACATCTTTATTTAAGGCATGTCTATATGTAAAAAGGTCTCGGTGCTAAAATTGCAAATTAGTTCTAACGACATGTATTTGAAAGGCAAACGACAAATAGATGCTGTTGATTTACGCATACTTACAAGTAAAGTTGACAGCGTTGCATGTCTTGTGGTTATAAAATGTGATATTTATTGAACTTACCTTTCAAAATTCTTTTTTAGTTTGGTAAAAGGGGAGGACCGTTTATTTGAAGTTTCATTAATAATGCTTTATAACCAAGGTATTACCTGAAAAAACGAGGTAATTTAGTTTAAATCTGGTGCTTTTTGTCTCGATTTCTAACTACAGTATAAGGATTCGTTCTATTAGTTTGACCGAAAACCTAATGAGATATCACTTTTCCGTGTGTTTAACCACATTAGATATATACAAAGGTGCGTTTATCGGCATGTAAAGTTGCTAAAAGTACGACTAAATTTGTTCTCTAGAAAAAGTATATTGACTTTCTTACGTCTCAAAAGCAAAGTTAATATTGTATCAAATATAAATGCATCCTTTCTCGAGGTGGGTAACTATAGGTAATATTATGTGATGTTCCACTACATTATTTGAGAACACTTTTGGAACCGCTCAATATACTGTAGGTTGAACGATAATGACATACACTTGAAATAAATTATCGTGGTTTTCCTCTATTCCATATAAAACGTACTTTTATAGGGAAACTCAAAGTAATAATCATATGATAAAAAGCATATCTTGCATAATCGAATTCTCGCTTATCAGTGTATGTAATTGCCTTAATTGCATTTAAGTGGGTTAATGTAATAGTAGCTCAATTTAGCCAACTGCTTGATTTATTGATAAGCGTTCAAAGTTTGCTCGACTTATATTGAGCGGACATTGTTTTATTATCATATGTTATGTATTCTCTTCATGATTCACCATGAAGAAAATCGTGTGCATTTTGCATTTATGAAAACTGTACATTCTTGTGTTTATTATAGCCAATAGTGTTCTGCTTCTGTATTGTTTATCCGGACTTGTGTTCATTGCAGCATTTATTGTTCATTAACCACTTGCTTGTGTTCATTATTTTTGCAAGAATATATACGTTTCATTATTTCATTTGTTAAAGCGAAATGTGTCAAATATGTTTTATGTACAGCTATAAATAATTAGTTTAATATATAAATAAGCTATGGTCACGTAATTGTCACTGGAAATCGATTTGCAATATTTTTAAAGGATATAACATTTTCAAAATATTAATGAATAACTGTTACTTTCATCAAACTGATAGCTCAAAGCATTGTTTTTAATATATGGTGATAAACATACAGTTCCTAAAATGCCAGGTTAATATATGAAAAATATGCACAAGTTTAAAATGTAAATAAATCAAATATATGCAATCTAATACATGTTGTACAAAAAATCGAATGACATCAATCTTGTTGAAAATAAAAGAGATCTTGAAAATGAATTGCTTCTCGTGTTTATTTTTGTTGCATACAATCTACTTCTATTTCATCCATCCATTTTGCCAAAATGGCAAGGCTTTTTAAAGCATTAACCTCTTATTAGCAAGCGTTTTATTTCTTTTTGTGAAGACTTTTTATGAAAAGGTAGACACGCGTTAGGCACGTTTCGACTAACCCTTGATTAAAATATATATATTTAAAAGCACACTTACAATGAGACACAAAAGACGGATTGAAATATCTTAAAGAAATAAATCTGCCCGCGGGATATATTTGACTAGGTCATACATGTACTTCATTTTTTTTACAAAATGATTTTTATATGAATTCAAAATCCTCAACTGATTCTCTTTTTCTAGTTAATAAAAATATGTTATACAGTGAAAAGGAGTGGTTTTGAATATTTGCAAATCAATGCAGTGTTAAGATTGAACGGTCATATGACATCTCATTTTGCCAGAATTAACAAAAGTTTGGTCCTCCTGAAAAAGGTGGTTATTTCTTGCAAAAATTACTGAATTATTAAAAATATTAAAATTCGGACAGTACATGTTTATACATAAAAGTCAATGGTATATATTGAATCGGCAAACCGGTTCAGAAATTGAGAGAATATACTCAAAAATCGAATTCAGCAATGTCCTTCCTCGATTTCGATAAGCTAAATTGTTCACCATGAGATAGCATAAACTTTTAAAGAAGAAATACCTTAACTGCCGATACCCCACGGTGGGGTTTTGTTTTTCGGGAAAACATGCATTATTAGGAATGTATTATATGCATGACTTAACTTGAATACAACGCTTGAAACCAAACGAAATAACTATAATTAACTAAAATGTATTAACGTTAGCGATATCGAGGAAAGGAGACATTCGGTAGTGAGACAATAAGGCCTCAAACTATTAAATTTCAAAAATGATTTTTTCAAAACAACATATTTTGAAATGCAAGCGGTGTGCTTTACGTGATTTATTGCTTATGAATAACAAAAGAAAAGGATAACTTTCTTTTCATGAACTAATCGATTAACTTTTTTTGTAAGAATCCATGAATTTTGTCTCTTAATCATCGTTGGTTTGAAATTTGAATTTTCCTTCTACATGTACATGTTTATCATGTTTTTCCTTTGTTCTATAAATTTAAACTAAAAGGACGGTACGTTTAGGACGTAAAACGAAATGCTTATTAACATAGCAAGCGTCGTTGCAACGAATTGCATTTATCTGATATCGAAAACGTAAATGGAAGCCCGAAAGCATCCATATACAAGGAAATACCAATGGTATGATTCGAACATAGACTAGAACGTGCATGCAAAGTCGCGCGCATTTCTAACCCGACAACTCAAACTAGCCGATAACCGATAACCGCAAAACGATAACCGATAAACGATAAACGATATATATGAGTCGCATATAAAAATCTTTACTATTAGGCCGCGTTCACGCAAACACAAAAGCTAAAAAAGCACGAAACCCGATAATTTCGATAGCCACATTTGTATAAAAACATAGCAATTTATCCCCTCTGTTCACGCAAAAGTGTAAGATTTGTTTGCGTGAACGCGCCTTAAGTGTTTATTATAACCGATAAACGATAAACTATATAAAATAAACTTAAAACGATAACCGCAAAACGATTAACATCTTACGATAATTCTGATATTGCAAACCGTTAAACGTTAAACGATAAGCGATAACCTTTTGAATGTTGTTTTGTTAGAAATGTCCGCGATTGTATGTGCAGAATGCCATGTTAACTGTAACAGTTATAGCTAAGTTCTTTTTAGATATATTGAAGACCATTTGAAAGGTCCACACAGTTAATGCACTACCTTCTTAGCAACATCTTCTTGCATGCAACTTTCCCTTTCAATAATCTATCAAAGTCGAAAAACGTCGATACACCTTTGCGCCAAGGAATACAAAAAACGTCCAACTAATTTCGACGTCAGTCCCTAACAATAAGAAGAGTCCATAGCAAATTAAATCATCAATTTGTGACGGAATTTAGATAAACCTGACAGGCGTAGCTGATCAAAAATGCTGATCCCTTGCCCTCAGAGAATGGCAGGCGAATATGTGTGTGTTTTTCCATTTTGTACATTTTGTCGCTTGTGCCCTTAAAAGATAATGATGGAAAAAAAAATAAGGACCTTAATCGCACTCATTCATCGATTAATAGACATGAAGCTATTTCGCAGTACAAAAGAAATAATTATGGCGTGTTCAAGACACGGTGAAGATTCTATCTAAGGGTTTTTTTCGGAGAGGGGGATAGGAACGATGTAGTTGGAAACATAATTAAACGATTGAACCGTTGAATGAATATGTCAGAGAATTCAAGAAAGTTGTTTCTTATCGCGAAAAGATATTTCGTAAAGTAGAATTTAATGGTTTATTGTAAGTTTCATAAATCACCATTTATGTTTTATCGCGTGATTTGATGGGTGTGTTGTATGGGGTTTATTTCTTTCTGGAGGTGACTTGAATGATTTGACATTTATGAAAAATGACCAGGGCGCTCATATAGTGATATAATCAAAATATACTGTTTTACACAGGTTCGATTTATTATGAACTGTATGTTGTTATTCTGTAATTCATTTGTTCTCTTTAGAACTGATTATAACTGATGACATTAACAGGGATCCATCAATTATACACATGTATATGTCAAGTGGCGTTATATTTAACAGATTCGTTATTTGCATTTGCATACAAATAAATATATAAACAATCATATTCGTTTAACTCGATGCTTCAATTTTACAAATTGTGACATATATATTGTTAAATGTCAAATAACTATCCTAATGATCATATAACGACTCAAAGCTCGAAATCACAATTTTCATTAACGTCATCATGTCTCCAGCAACTTTTATTTAAAACTAAAATCACATATTAGACCTATGTGCCAAAAAACTCGTAACTATTTGTACCATGGCGTACACATAGTTTTGTTATGTGATATTCGTACGTTTCTATTCAGGACATGGATCAATTCCAGTGTCTTCAAAGTAACATGAAAAATAATATAATATAGTAATAATTTGCACCCATTTACCCACATTTTACTAGAATAACACAGCTTATATTAATTGTTAATTCATTATAATAACCTAATTCGGAGCGTGACTTCTTATAATAACAATTGTTTAGTTATAAGTTCCTAATAGGTAACTCGATATTTTTGTCTATTGACGACGAAAAAATCCATAATAATATGAAAATGTTTTATAAAAGGATCTATTTGACTGGAAAAGGGAGCTACTCAACTATTCGAAACTGCCTTTTGAAAAGTCATCATGGCTCGTGCACACTTTCTTTCATGATAAAGCACCCGGTAAAGTGATGTGCAAAAATATTTTTAAATTGTTGCATTTGGAAACCGTAATTACATAGCTTAATATCGCGATGACCATGTTAACTATATTGTTGACTTACCTTTTTCTCCAAAAATATTCAATTAGGCACGGGGCGCTCTTGATTATGTTACTCGAGAAAATGGCATCGAATTGACATTGATATATTGGAATATTTATGGAAATATTCTGGTCTTGCGCGAAGTCAGTTGTACGTCCTTGTTACGTAGGATTTTTTTCGTTGTGTTGGTTACAAAAATTCAATCATTTTAGTCTGTTTAGATAATATTGCATATGATTTGTTGGCTCAGATTAATTTATCTAATTGATTTATATATTTAGTAATTCTAGAGCCTTAAATATTTCATTTAAATTGAACTATAAAACTATGGGGTTCTCCCCTTTTCCAACACTAATGAGAGCAAAAACTACCAACAATATTATATTCGCGGAAAATTCAACAGCTATAACACTTGAGACATATTTAATGCACAACAATAAGGATATCTTCAATAGTTTGTTTTGAAAAGAATGTCTATAACGTGCGTAAGACAAATGCCCATTTGAGTAGCTTCTCAAAACGTTATTCTTAACCATTAGTAACAGCTTGGTGGATTTTCAATGATCGTTACTAATACGTTCATAATTATGGAAGAGCCATTAACAGATTAAAAGGTTTTAATGGGGCTGAATGACGGAATATCATAAATGAAACTAAAGTCTAGAGTTTAGAGTTTCTATCAATCTTGACTTGTAGCCTGCTTTTGCCGTATTGTTAACAAGTAATTGAGTATATAGAGTTACAAAGCAAATAAATTATGTGTTAAAATGATATTTTTGTATATTATATCAAACGTTAATGCGTGCTCAATTAATGTTAAAAAGGGGCTATGATAACCCTTGATGTATAGTATAGCTCATTTACATATACGACCTATTTAGAACAGTAGATCAAGAATTCAAATTAAAGTTTGAAAATATAACCTGTATGGGTTGAAAAAATAAAATGCACCCAGATAAAATAACAATGAATCCAGCTTAGAAAGCCCGTAGATATCAGTTGACCGTATTGAAGTTTCTCTTGTAGGTCTTGTAATATATAACGTATTAATGTGGTTACATTTGCATAGATAGTTACAAAGAAAATATGGCTAATTGTATGATTTTACATCAATTTTGAAAAAAGCTGCACAGATCCCATTCTTTTGCGCTAGGCCGCGTTGACAGAAAAAAAATAGATGCGCTAAAATGCGAGCTACATGTATTTGAATGGACAGACGAGTTAACTGGCTATGAATTCATACAAATTTGGCTATCGAGGATCGAGCTTTTATAAGCGCACTTTTTGTGCGTGAACGCGACCTTACAGCAACGATAATTATATGTAAATTCAAACCAGCGTCGAAGTAAAAAAATGCTATCCTATAAGTCAAAAATGTTATCCTATGATATTTGAATAATCGTATTTTTTCTCCTTTAAATTTGTCTATAAAATTTTATAATTTTTGAAAATCATTTTCACTGATTCAAACTGAAAAAATAAAACAATTAAAATTCTCGATTTGTTAACATTTCCTTAAGATCAACACTGCAGCATATGTTTTAAAGTTAATCTACATTTCATACATATATTACATAACAATCCCAATATCAGCACCCTGATTCATTTAATTAATACGCATGGTATACTCAACATTAATGTTACAACACATTGCAAGCAGTTTATTATTTATACTTCGCTTGTAAGTAAATGTTAAAGGGCTCCTATGAAATTACTGAAACAAAAAAATCGACGTTTCTAATGTAATTGTCCTAGGTGCCTTTCGACCACAAGAGCTAAAGGTAAATAAACATGAGCTATATAAAGTTCTGGGTCATCGGTTAGAGCCCTATCGGTCGCGTGTCGAAAAGCGTGGTGTATTTATGTAAACACCTATAATTTTAATAAAAAATCGGCTTCAACTGCTGGTTATATAGTAACCGATCCTAACGTTTACATCTCAGGGCTCAAGTGGAATTCATCCTTTGTGATTATTCGCACATTGTTGTCATTTCATTTGTTTAATTATTGAATTGGAATTAGTTGATTTCTATCTTATTCCACTATATATTCGAAATCATAATAATACAAGTGGCGGCTTCATAAGTTAGAGAGCGTAAATAGAGTTTTGAAGAATGCTCGTTAAATACGGATGAACTCAAAATTGATAAATCACTTTTGACTTGTGCGGTAGATTTATATTATATTATTTAAATATGATTGCGATGCGGTTAGGGAATATAAAAACTTGATTTTGCGAGGTCCCAGAAACAGACAAGATAAACACTACTCCTTCTCTCAAAGTCAACTTAAGTTTTGTTGACTTTATGAAAGTTTATGAAGTGACGTTTTTTCTCCTAAAACAATATCTTGTTTTACCTCAAAAGTGAAAGTTATTGAAATAACAGTTCATATCATTTCATAATATTTTCAAATATCTACCGCTTCGACACGTATACAGTATACGGATCTGAATTCGATAGCAAAGTAAAATGGCCCCTGAGTATATATTTCTGAAGCTTTTGATAGGGCTAGTGCCAAAAAGATATATGTAAAATATCCTTTAATATCTATATTAAATAAAACATCCGCCAACACAGATTTTAAAGTTAAAAATACATGAAAGAGCAACATATGCAATAGCTCCTTTTGTAAGCACATGGAGTTCTTAGGCCGCATTCACGCAAGCAAAAAACATAGCAATTTATCCCTTCTGTTCATGCAAAAAGCAAGTTTTTTTAGCATTATTTACGCATTGTTTACGAGTTTTATTTTGGCGGGAAAGCTGCTTAATGATGTGTTCAGGCTGTAGCAAAATTCATAGAATATTCCAGTAAATTTTATTCGAACATAAATGCGCCATGATCTTCCTACATTTGTACCTGATAATTCCATCTTGCCAATATCTTAGAATCTACCATCATTTAAAGACAACAAACCGCCGTCAAAGTGTCTCTTCGCCTTTTGGCCCAACTTAAGGGCCTGGCCACACGGAAAGTTTTTCCCCAGCATTTTTCCGAAACAAACCGTGTTTATCACTGCATTCTTTATGGGAACATAAAAAACGCAACTGGCGTTTTTCTAACCTTAAAGATATACAATGAAAAACATTTATTAGGGAAAATGCCGAAAAAAGCTTTCCATGTGGCCAAACCCTGAGAACAAAATTACAACGTTCGGATTCCAAAGCACATGGTAACGCAAAACGCCATACAGTGTAGCAACTTAATGTGCTGAAAGTTTGAGCTTCATTTACTTTTATCTATTAATGATGTCACTAAATTCTAATAACATGTCGCATTGATTTTGAGGCGGGTTTACGGTCGGGTTTTACACCACGTTGGAGGGTCTAGACTTGCGGCAGGATTAGGGTTTCAACTTTTTTTTATCAAAGACAAAATGTCACACTGATGGTACGGCAGGAACGAGAAATTTTGCACTTTAACATTTTATGTAGTTGCTCGAAGGTGTAAATAGAATTCGGTTACTAATGATTCAGTTTTGTATTTCGCACTCATATGAACAATGCTTACACCTTGAAGTGTGCAAGAAAAAATAAAGCATAAATTAACAACAATTAGATAATGTTCAAATATCAGTCAATGGTGTAATAGCGATTCAGACACTTGCGTTTAGTTGCGTTTTTTATTGTGCTAAATGAAGTGTTTGTCTTAATTTAATTATGAATTTATGAATGGTAAATGAACTAATATTGAAACGAATGTGATTCTACCCTTTTCAAAAACAACATGCGATTCATAACTATTTATATGATATGCATACTCTAGGCAAATTTCGTTTACGCACATTTTAATTTGCAATATTGTTATTCTCATTTTTGGACAAAGTTGTTTCAAATTGGAAATTCGCATAAAAGGTGATGTTCCCTTGAAAGGCTATTAGATGAAAGTGTATGATAACGAAAAACTCAAATAAAAAATGTATTTAACAAATTTGATACACTTTTAATAATCATTTATAATATTTGTGAAAAAAAGTTTTTTTTTATATATATCTTCAAAGATATATAATTAGATCAATGAAGGCGATGTAATAAAGCGCAGTATGTCACATGGTTATGAAAACAGGTTATGCTTTTGACAGGCATTAGCGGAGGGACCATTCTTCAATAAAGTTGCGGTCAGGCACTTGCAACATATTCTGAAAACGCAGCGAAATTCAAAGAAAATTTGGTTAACAAATATCGCTGGTTTTCCTATATTTTCTTTGACTTTCGCTGCGATTTCAGAAAACTTTGTAAATGCGTTACCGCACTTTACACTTTTTGCCATTTGTATACTAAATTGATTCATGATGCAAGGCTGTACAATTTTAACATTTAAAACTAAGTAGCGAAATTCTTGAAATGCATAGATATCAATGATATGACGAAAATGCTTTTAAAGAATCAACATGAAAATTTCGTCATGGAACTTCTTGTTTCGCTCTGCGTCCAACTATCCTGTTATACAACTAAAACCATTTAAATCTACATACTGATAGGTAATGCTTTCGTTTCTAAAGTTTCGTTTACTCGTTTACGTTTTCTCGTTTACGCGTTTATCGTTTCGACGTTTAAATTTTTATCCGTTTACGCATTTAGGTGTTAGTCATTTAGCCGTTCCAAATGTTTCGGTTACGAGTTTGAACACTTTCGGTTACGCGTTTGGCTTGCATCATTTAGCCGTTTTAGATGTTAGGTTAGAAATGGATTTAATTGTATGCAAGTGTGCAGGGGCTGCATACAGGGCGGAACGAAGAAATATCTGAAAACCACAATGTTGGGTCTATTCTGCAATGACACCGATCACCTAAACCAACTTGCTCATTTTCTATATATAGTCCCTTAACCTATATACCATTGCATCTTTTCGTCTAGACCAGATTTCATCACAGATAAATAATAGATACACGGGGGCTTGTCATTGATTAGACACTAAGAGCCTAAATATTTTAACATTCATAGCGCGCCATCACTTAAGAAAAAGGACAGGGGTCTATTAAAAGAAAAAAGTGTTAAATGTTGATATAACGCTTTAGTATATTGAAGTATATCAGGGTACATCATCTTACATTTTGCCCTGCGGGTTGTTATGATTTATCAAGCTAAGGATTCTCTTGCGATCTATTAATTCTGACACGTCAATTTCAAGACGACGACGAGCATTTCTGCCCGAGGTTTTTTTTGCACAGATTTAACAAAAAAATCCGTAAGGGGAAAAAGCGATGCTGATCTCATATGGGTGTCAAAGAATTTCTAATTTGTATTCGATATTCCAAAGGGATTTGCTTTTGGGCGCTCCTAATATGTCGTTCTGTAAGTAACACACAAAAGGATATTTAATAGTTATTGCATACGTACAGTCATAAGACAGGAACCTATCGTGTAAGGGCCAACCCAAAGGGAAGCCTTTTTCTTGTTTTTCCCTATTTTACCTGTCTTCCAATGTGTTCCTTATGGGAAACTCAAAAGCAAAACACTCACTGTTTTTGGTTTCCCATGAGGAATACTTTGGAAGACAGGTTTGTTAGGAAAAAACAAGAAAACGTATAAAATGTAGCCAGACCCTGAGCCAGGTATTCATCATATCAGATGTCACGTTACTAACATATGACGTCACAACGTCGCTGCGAATTGCGGTCAACTGCGATGTGACAGCGAAATTTCGGCGAATACACAAGGCTTACTGATAATATATTCACGAATAAAATATTGAAATGCATCGCAACGTCCTTTTAATGGAGTCTCGTCCCAAAAGTGAATAAGAAGTTAAATAACTAAACGTTTTTATTCGTGTTTATTACGTCAATTCGTATTCAATGAACAAATAGATAATGCCATTCGGTATCATTAAGAAATAGATACATATTTGGTATAGAGACATATTGTTCAACATACCCATCTATCTCATTTGGTGGTTGTGAAAAATTACTGCGTTTATCATTAAATTCAATGGTCCCAAAAATAGTTGTCACAGACGTGTGCTAGGGTTAGGGCCTGGCCACATCGGAAGGTTTTACTTGCGTTTATTTCATAACAAAGCTGTCTTCCAATAGATTCCTTATGGGAAACTAAAAAAGCGAGTTAAAGCTACCTAACAGCTCTTTGTTTTTGGTTTCCCATAAGGAATACATTGGAAGACAGCTTTGTTAGGAAATAAAAGCAAGTAAAAGATTCCAATGTGGCCAGGCCCTTACGCTCTAGGGTTGAGCTAATGTTCATATAGCACAATGGGATTTACTTAGGTTAAGGGGCTAAAACTGCGTGGTTCATGTCGTTTTGCGGGGGATTTAGTTGCATAAGCCGCATATGTATCGTTTCTGACATAGCTGGATTAGTATAGGATAACCCCATGGTTGAAACTGTATAGATTTGAAGAGGGCTTTCGATAGATTGGATGGCTTTGTGATCAATATCCCCGGGACAGCCCCTGAATACCCAAAATGTCAGAAATTGAAATCAGAAACTATATTACCGCATTCAGTTTTGTTTCTATTAAGCAGTATTTATTACATTCACTTTTTTATCTATTTGTGCAGTATTAATTTCAGTTTTATCAAAGATAAGATACAAACCTATTTGTTATAGGTATTATTATGTAAAGCGAATTAAGTAAGATGTCGATAGGACCTGATTCATCGATCTGCCCGCAGACAGAAGTGCTAGTTGCTAAATGGTACTGAGGATAACATAAAACCCGTAAACTGCTGGCACATCTAAATGATGAATCAAATAATGTCAGATGTTCCAGGTCCATTGTTGGGAATGATTAGGTAGATCAATATTTTAAAAAGTAAATCGGAAATCTACTTCCTCTCTAAATATGCCCTATGTTGGGAATGGGAGTCGATTTCGGGGCGAAAAACGTCCAAAACAAGTCCACCATGTTAGGTGAATGGCTGCATATTAAGAGACGGAGTAGATTCTTGCGATTTGTAGTTCAGTTGCAGGCAGCTAGATTATGTTCATTAAATTAAGTGATTTTTATTCTGAAAGGCAATTTCATTTTTTTATAATCGTTAAAAAACGCGCTTCTATTTAGATTCAGCATGAGTTGTAGGCCTGTATAACGTATAATGTATTGCTAAACGGGGATGTCTGTGGTAGATATTATAAACGAGACATTTGAGAATATATCTTTTCTCAAACGAACATGTATTACAGAAGACAACAAAAACCATAAGGAACCTATTTAAGTTTATTTGAATGAGCTCAAGAGATAACATGCCACTTTTCGAATCCCAAATCAGCTAATCTTAGTACTCGACTTTTGTAATGAATTAAGAATGCATTGTTACAAAGCACATAATATCGAATTGGACCTGAAGAAAATCATTATCCGTTATCCCTGTGGAGAAAACACACGGGGATAAGAATGTGATTAAGGTGAAAAGTGTGTCGAATTTTAGCGACTTAGTGAAATTATAATTTCGCAAATGCAACACCTCTCGAGATGAGTTGTGATGCAATGCTGTCCTCTCGGTCATTCTGTCGAATAGATTTAGTGATGTAATGCATGTCAGAAAGAATTGCTTTTCTTTATTTTGAAAGAAAGGAATCGGTTATACGTACCCACTTGGCAAGGACCGTTCTCGGGGGTTATATACTGAAAGTACGTTCTAATTTTGTCCAAGATGTGAGTTTGCAAGACGTACCTATAAGTCCAGACGTCGGATAATCGTTCTTCTTGCGTCATAGATCGACAAGACGTCCCCTTCGGTCGAGAGGAAGTTGAAATATGCGCCTATATGATAGTTTTCGCCGTGAAAGTAGAAATTAGAACACTGCGCCAACGTCACGCAGAACACTTTCTTATTGGCCCCAACGTCAACGTCATCTCGACGTCAGCCAAGTGGGTTGATGATTAGTACAATTGGGGTGACTCGTGTCCAACACTACTTTGCATAACTTCTATTCTCCATTGGCTTCTTTTCTATTCTTATCCGAATTAGGTTTTTGTCGTGAATTGTCTTATTGTCAAGGGTGATTGTAATGTAACTGTGACACTACCCGTTAGCACTATGGGGCATTCAGAAAATACTAGGGTGCCACAGGTTTGAATTTTCCCTATGTATTTTCCCTATGTATGTATCTCCCGTTCACCCTGCTATGGGTGTTCTCTCACATGTTCTCTCAGACCGGTGCGTATCACGACTTGGACGTCCAGTAATTGCGAAAAAAAACTTGTATGAAAATGTGCAATTTATCCCGAATCGTTGCATTTTGTAATCATTTTTCTCCGACCCTCATTCTATCAGATTTGGTCAATATTAGATTTTAATATTTTAGGCATATCTAGCTCGATTAACATTCAGGCAACCGATGGTATCTCAATTTCAACTCGCCAGCGATCCAGAGAAGTATTCAATGTCCAATTCAAGTAGGAGCTGACGTACTTTATAGCCTATATATACACATAATATAAAAACAGTAATATTTATACATTTGAAACAACCTAAGGTTGGAAACCGCTAGCATTTATATGCTTACCAAAAATCTTGATTTTAATCTTTATGAAATGAGAAACTGAAAGTTATTGTCGCCTAAATGCAATGCATGCTGAATAGTATCTTTTGGGCGGAATAACATTCTGACATTCAATCTATGTCTACACAAAAGGTCACCCATTTGCTGTATTTGAAGGGTTTAAATTAATCAAAACACACTTTGAGTTTATGTAACTGTATATCTCATTATAGAATATTTGATTAACCATCTCGCAACGATAACATCATTGATTCTTTAGTTGCCATCGCCTAATTAAAAATAAGAAAGGAGATGAAATGGAAAAAATATTGCCCTATCGAAAAATATGATTTAATGGGGGTGTCCCATTCCCCATACAGACTCGACAATTAAATTCAATTAACAAGTACAATAACTCATCTAATAAGATGCATGACAATGCTGCATCCAAAAAAGAATAAGAACTCGTCATTATTCGGCTTGGATTTTGACATAAATAACCTAGGGGTTGGGGGCATAAAATGAAATCATTTCCTGTAGATTCAAGGAAAGCCAAACAATATACTCCCTACCAAGTGTTGTCTTTCAGCCTTAGCAATTTCTGTCACAGTAAAGTTCATGCGAGACGCATTTAATCTTAACCTCTGATTTGACCACTCACTGCGCGCTTGTGGGAAACCTTAAGGAATACAGGTCATTGATGGACTAGAATCGTCATGATCTTTGAACAATAGAAACGCTTAATAATATGGTGCTCTACCACACTTTGGGAAAAATAGGTGAATAGAAGATATGAAAACCCGCAAAACGAAAATCGCGCCCTTTTTAAGGGTACTCAATCATTATGCGTATAGCACTACACTGTGGAGGGGGGCGAGTAGGGGTGTCACATTTTATTTTGAAAAAAAAAAAATAGCTGCCGAGAAATATGTTATAAGTGTCACGTGCTTTTTGTCTCGTCTTAACCCTACCCAAGGTGAATTGCCGCTGCAAGGCCTATCCAGTTTCTTGTTATGGG
>LQRL01069780.1:0-10026 GCA_001703475.1 Hydroides elegans
TGAAAGACCTGATTCTGTCAAGCAAAAACAAAGATTAAGGGGCCATCCATAAACTGCTTAGGCCAGGGGGGTCTGAGCCACCAGCGAACATATAGCAATAGAGGTATGTCCAAGGAATTGACATGTTCAATGAGCTGCACACACGTTCAATGGTTCAAAGTTGGAAGACATACTTGTATGAGACCTTTCATTATATTCTTGAGAGAAAGGTGTGAGGTATATTTTAACATTTCTTAAAGAGGAGGTGCAATCGTTCAAATAACATTTTTTCTATGGCTATTTAAGAAACTTTCATATTTCATACTTCTATTGAAGTGATATATTTGAAAAAGTAGACGTTCTAGGGTTCAACCGTTCAATGCTAAGGGTAGTCAAGAATAAATATCAATTATTTTATGCGATACTGACGTTATTGGATGCAAGGTTTATGACGCAAAAATGTTAGGATCATTACATGATTTAATTTTACATCAACTTTGAACCGTTGAACCGTAGAACATATGAGATGTACAAACGTTCAAACTTGCAATGAATCGATACATGAGAAACTTAACATTGTATAGCAATTTGATTGCCGTGACATCTGCAAAATATGGAGAAACTCGATGTTCTAACGTTCAACCGTTCAATGCTACGGGTAGTCAAGGACGTGTAATAATTGTTTGTTGTGGAATTATGACGTAATTGCATATAATGCTTATGACGCAACAAATAGGTTAGGATTATGGCGACAAGTGTCTCTTGATTCTGCGTCTTTAGCGAATGGTATATACCCGTCGTCATTTCATTAGTCTGCATAAATGAAGTCACACGATAACATTTGCTTTTACAACAACTTTGAACCGTTGAACGGTAGAGCATACGAGATGTGCAACCGTTCAAACTTGCATTTAATACATCAACTTTGAACGGTTGAACCTTAGCGCCGCGCATTGAACGTTTCAAATCTTTGGACATGAATGTAGCAATACAGAAGTTCTCCCTGCTCACTGCCATACCGCCACTCGCAGTCGTCAGATATCGAAAGCCCTGATCCAAGAAAAGTCCTATTTTTTGCGTGGGATACATTGTTATGTTTTTATATACATGTAAATGTGGCTTTCGAAAATATCGGGTTTCGTGCTTTTTCCGAGCTTTTTCGTTTGCGTGAACGCAGCCTAAGGGACCATCTATAAAGTGCTTAGGCCTGGGGGTCTGAGCCAAAGCGTTCGCTTATGTATGCGCAAAAGGGTGACGACACAACATTGTGTATAGTGGGAAGGCGGTCAAAATCCTGAAATTTGTGCGTACGTACATTTTAGAAAGCCCTTTACAAGACTGCCAAAAACTATTAACAAGAATGCCCCAATTATCTACACTTCCAGATTGGCTATACATAAGTAAAAAGATTAACTTTGCTATTAGATATCATTATTGATATATATTTTATAATGTAATACTATAGGAATTTTTGTTTTGATGAACAAGAGCCTTTTCAGCATACCGTATACATTTTAATACTTTTGATTTGAACAATAAAGTAAAGATTTTTTAAAGTTTATTTATTTTTTGTTTTTGCTTTTTTTGCAACCCGAAGGTTGAATTGTTTACAGTTTATATTTCACGCACATTACGATTTAAATACAAAGAACACTTTATAATAAAGGTTTACGTACCACAACAGTCTATAGTGACAGCGCGATTGCCCCCGTCGAAATCGCATTTGGACATATCGGATGACCCACAAGTGGCATGGACCTGATGTATATAAGAATATACAATAATATATATTTTATTACTATTTATATCGGAATTCATCATAAAATATATATTTTAAAATAAGGCGTTTTTAAGTGTAATTATTATTCATTTTAAGGAAAAGTCTTTGTCAGCGCGTAAACCCTTTGTTCTTAATTGGCAGTTATTAAGTGTTGAAATACATTGTTCAGGGACAAAATTCTAGTTAAGATAAATGGATTGTTTGAATACAAACGAGTGTCGATTATAGAATATCAATGTGTTAAAGTATCAGAAACTGTTAATAAATAAATATAAAGTTATTAATAAATAAAAGGATATAAATTACACACCCCAGGGTTTTAACTCATCAACATACCTGATTTCCAAACGAGCATGATACCGATTCTCCATTTTTACCACCGTATCGTACACATTCACCCTTAGGGCCTAAATGGAAATGTTTGTTTTCTATTTTTTTTTACATTACAAAAATATGTACATGTTACAC
Organism: Hydroides elegans; assembly: GCA_001703475.1. Taxonomy (NCBI): domain Eukaryota; kingdom Metazoa; phylum Annelida; class Polychaeta; order Sabellida; family Serpulidae; genus Hydroides; species Hydroides elegans. The sequence goes on from LQRL01069780.1 coordinate 2,228, forward strand.
AATAGCTATGGTTGATAGAAATACATTACATTTAATGAAACTCAATATCTCTGTTTCCTACCGTATCAACATTTGCATTCATATATATATAACTTCAAAAAATGTTGGCTTTACTTTGAGGTTACGAAAATACGTACATGTAACACAATAGCTATGGTTAATAAAAATACATTACATTTAATGAAATTCAATATCTCTGTTTCCTACCGCATCAACATTTGCATTCATATATATATATATATATTATTTTAAAAAATGTTTGCTTTGCTTTGAGGTTATCCATAAGCATGCGCGAAGCGGGGGACTATTGCATTCGCGACCGTCCGTCCGTCTGTCTGTCTGTCTGTATGTATGTCTGTCCGTCTGTCCGTCTGTCAACATTTGATAGGGTCTCGTTTCCGTCGCAGAACTCCAAAACCACTAGGTCGTTTCAAAGGAAACTTTGCATCCTCTTACCCAGCTTAAGTTTGGGACTAAAAGTTCATTTAAAAAGAAATGAGTTACCGAATCAAGTTACATTTTATCAAATTATGTTCATAATTTGAATATGCAATATACATTCTTTTTTCAGTGTAGTTTGCCTTGTCTAAATTGGTGTAACCTCCACGAAATTTAGGGTTTTTACATTGGACTTAGCCTAAAAAGCCGAAAACCGAGAGCAGTTATTGTCGATTTTTTATGCCTAAATCTCCGAAAATAGCAATTTCAAGTGCAAATATAACAACAATTATGCTGATTGGAATATATGCTGACATTTTTTCACAAATTGAAAGCGAATAAAAAAAAATCGTTTTTTTGTAGTTTTTCATAAAAACTTGGAAATTTTCTAAGATTCTTGAAAAGTTCCCAAGTGTGAGCACATTTAGAGCAATGCCTCAAAACTCTAGATTTTTGCCCCTTGTTAACAATTCATTTCTGTTTAACATGCATGTATCTTAAAATCAAAATATTGAAAACGAAACGAATTATCGAGGTAAACGTATCTTGAATAAGCATATTAGTTTTGCACCTCGGTAGAGGTTTCGACGGTCAACGAAAATTGGCGATGTGATAAAATCGTCAAATCTTATGTACATATTTCATTATACAAGCATTCCTTTCCGTCGCAGATCTCCAAAGCTATTGGGTTTATTCGAATAAAACCTTGCAGACGTAAAGAGCAGAGACCTTAGCTGTGCACCTTGTTATAGGTTTTGACGGTCAACGAAAAATGGCGATGTGAGAAAATCGTCAAATCTTAAGCATATATATATATTTAAAATCGCCAAATAACGCACACAAAATATACTCGACTATCGGAAAATGGCGATGTGAAACTTAGTAAAAAATCGTCAATTTTAATGCATATATTTCATAATACTTGACTTCGTTTCCGTCGCAGGTCTCCTTAACTACTTGTTTTATTCAAATGAAACCTTGCATACTTACAGAGGAGTGACCCTAGTTGTGCACCTTAGTGTGGGTTCTGACTATCGACGGCAAATGGCGCTTTGGGATTTTGTCAAAATCATCAAATGTTACCCAAATATCTCTCCCCCGTATGCCACATGTTATAATCGTGAAATGTTACCCAAATATTTGTCTTAGGTGTGTGTCCATCCATGCTTTATTTGGCGATTCGACAATTTTGAATTTTTGCATGGTCTTATTTTAAAAATGCTTCCCCTACAGTTTTAATCGGATTCCGGATAAATCATATTATCTTAACATAATGAAATATATATTAAATCCTTACCACTTGTCATCGCACAGCAATAGATACCAAAGGAATGATTATTGCAACGCTCCTGGCCCTTGATCCCACACGCCCCAACGCCCACATACTCGCTTGGACACGTCACAATGGTTCCTTGGTCGCCATAATGCCAATCACAGTCACCATAGTTTATGGATGCCATGGTAGCGGTAAAAGAAGAGATACACACAAACAACCAAAGCAGTGCCATGTTTTCTGAGTGTATGATCAGATGTATGATCAGAATATGTATGATCAGAAGATGGTCGGTTATTGCGTGGGATCATTCACTTATATAGCAGCTGCGGTTTGGGAAGCAACATATTGCACAGTATTCTAGAATAAGAATATCAGTGAACTAATGTTCGTTTAAGATAAGTGTCATTCTGACTTAGGATCTCGAACAGAAATTACACGAGCATCGCAAGAGAAAATACTATAATATTGTGTGTTCAATTTTGATTATATAAAACAGTATTCTTTTTTTCAAAATTCAGTTACTTTGCAGTCAATTCAGCCAAGCCTCTCTTACATTGGAAAAAAAAATGCAATGAAATCAAAACACATTTCTATGAAACCCCTAATGCACTTAATTATAAGACACACTATATTGTTATCAGGTCGAGGACGTCTCCCGAAACGGAGACGTCTCCCGATACGGAGACGTCTCCGTTTCGGGAGACGGGCGTCTCTGTTTCGGGAGACGGTTGACAGATTTCGTTTATATAGTGACATATATTTTTAAAAGGGTAATGAAACAGTGACATTAATTGAAATTCAAAATTTTATTTATATATTAAATTATATATACTTTAATGCATATAACCCGAAAATATTATGATATAACATGTGAAACTAAACAAGATATGGCGTCTTAAACATCGATTAATGGGAGAAAAAATTACATTATTGAATTAATCATTTTTTTATTTTGATTCATAATTCTAGAAACAACGATCGGGCATTAAAACCAAGAATGGAGATTCAAGCTATTATACTCCTATAAACACTGACGAATTTTCATGAAATTTCTATTCTTTGATTTTGTTGCACATGCGTTTCTTTGTGAATCTTAACTTCTTGAGATGCGATATTACTTAAACAAATCGATTTTTTTATTGTAAGATTTTGGTTAACATTAAACATTAGGTTACATAAACCGTTGGACACACCTGAGAAGAACTCATGTAGCGGTGTATATGCCTACTAATTAAAGTTTGCATTAAACACACCTCAGTGAACAAGGGTTTTTATGGACCGCTTTTGTTAACTTTTCTCTATGTATATTGACGCGTTGACATCATTCGTCCTACAGTATCTTCTTGTTTTAATATAAGAAATCAAATGAATAATTATCTTATAATCATTAAATAGCACAAACAAACTATGAAAATAATTTGAATACCTACTGTTAATCAGTGTTAAAAAAACTATCTAATCATGCAGCGGTTAATCAAACCTAGGCTCGATTGACAAGTTGTGATTCAGAATGTTTCTGTTTTAATGAATTAAGAAGTAATTATATATCTAAACCGATATCACACAATAAAATCGATTTATTTAAGTAAAATCGCATCTCAAGAAGTTAAGATTCACAAAGAAACACATGTGCAACAAAATCAAAGAATAGAAATTTCATGAAAATTCGTCAGCGTTTATAGGAGTATATAAGCTTGAATCTCCATTCTTGGTTTTTTGCCCGATCTTTGTTTCTAGAATTATGAATCAAAATAAAAAGTTGATTAATTCAATAATGTTATTGTTTCTCCCATTAATCGATGTTTAAGACGCCATATCTTGTTTAGTTTTACTTGTTATATTGTGATATTTTCGTGTTATATGCATTAAAGTATATGTAATTTAGTATATAAATAAAATTGTGAAATTTAATGAATGTTACTGTTTAAATACCCTTTTGAAATTATATGTCACTAAATAAACGGAATCTGTCAACCGTCTCCCGAAACGGAGATGTCTCCGTTTCGGGAGACGTCCTCGACCTGGTTATATTGTGGTTTAAACAGTTAAAATAAAAAAGAAATATTTTGTTCTGTGTTTGCTGTGAAATTAGTAAGGACAAAGCATTATCCTGCCATTTTTACTTTAGAAACAAAATGCAAGGGGATGCATGTGTACACCGAAGGGCGATAAACCTTTAATTGGGTCATTAGTACGTTACTGTTTTTAGAGCAATGACATTGAGAGTAAGCGATAAGGCGATAACAGAGAAATATTGTGGTATCTAGCAGCTGGCGTCTAGGTTCGAGAAAAGAACCTGTATTATATCTTGGGTCTTTGGTTCGGGTCAGACGTATGGAGATTAAGGCGAAAACTGTGAACATCATACAGTGAACGTCATACAATTTGGTAGAGTCTACACTTTAAAGTAAACTATATTTTCACCTTGACCATAAAATCAAAACGATTTTGAATGTTTAAGATTTCAATTTTTTAAATCTATATTCAAAAAGAATATGATGGACTGATTAAAAAAAACGAATAAAAAAGAAGAATATTAGATTTTTCAGGAGATTTTGTGTATGTTACTTCCAAAATTATTCTTTGCCCCGAACCCTCTCTAGATTGAGAAAGAAAACAAAATCTTCTTTATCTTTTTACTTAACAGATATTGGTATATAAAATGCCGATATCCTTATTATGCATTAGTAATTTTAAGTTAAGTTTTCCTATTAAGATATTAACTTAAATGCGTGCGCAAAGACATGTGAGTGAAACGTCTGCCAACTTATCACTCACGATATCTATATGCTCTTCAGGAATCCGGGTCAAAAAGTCTCAGGCCAAAAAAGTTTCCGACCATAAAGTCTCCAAAAGTGACAGAATATGCCGAAAAGTCTCCAGCAAAAAGTTTCAAGCCATCAATTTTCTCATCATTAATGTTCTAAAATATGGGTCTTGGGCAAAATAATTTGTGGTAATTACAAAGAAACAACTCTAAGGTATGATACCAGAGTAAATTGTTTACCTATTGTGCTTATTTAATAATCTAGAAACTTTATGGCTGGAGACTTATTTGTTGGAGACTTTCTGGCACATGCTATCATATTTGGAGACTTTATGGCCGGACACTTTTTGGCCGGAGACTTTTTGGGCGGATACCGCCCTTCAGTACTGACTTCGCGGCCCTAGGATCATATTCATAAACACTTGAGTCCAGCATTCATTTAGACCTCTCGTATGAATCAAGATTTTATACTGTTCTTATCTTTGTTTTATTGTGACTTACCACGGATTACCAACAGTTATATCCCCGCGAAAATTAGTCGGGAAGGGTCGATAAGCATCGTGTTTCATAACCTAAACAATTGCCATTTGGTAACGTATGAAAGTTTGACGGACGTATCTGTCTCGTCGCGTATTGTTGCACCATTGATTCAAGGCCGGTTTCGTCTCGACGTCGTCACAACTCTATTCGGATGTTCGCGACGCCAAAACGATATCCTTAAATCTGTCAGTTGCAACCAAACACGAAGTCTTGCGGAGTGGGGGCATATAGGACTGAAAATACATGTGCAAATCGAAGCTCGGTGTCCATACACAAAAGCAAAATTCGCGAAAAAAAATACAATTCGCAAAAAAATTGAACTTTTACATACACAAACATTTTAATTACCTGAAGTTTTGTGCAGTTATATGCATATTGTTAAGAACGAAGTTACTTGAAGGGATAAAGGGATACAAGTCGCAAGTAAAGGGCTTAGATCAAATTGAGCTCATTCATTTAGATCGTAGATACCTCATAATCTGTTTAAAATGAACCGCTCAGTATATATAAGATAACCAAGACTGGCATGGCACTTTAAACGATGTTTTGATTGAGTTTGAAAACTTTCTCGTGCATAACGTTTATATTTTTTGTTCAGTTCGAAATGGGAGCATCCAAGTTCCGGAAGTGGGTAAGGAGATGGACTACGTGGCGGACTATTTGGAGAAAATCCGAGATCGAAGGCCCCTTGCTGATGTTCAACCAAGTTTGTAGGCACATATTTGTTTTAGAGCTGTCAATACATGATCTTACCTAGAACGATTACCTATAATGAAGGGCACCCCACGACATATTTTTCAAAAAAAAATGAAATCAACTTAAAACAACATTACAATTACGAAGAACAACAAAATAATGTTTTTTGAACATTTTAATTTCGCGAAAATGTGTTCCTTTTTTCCAAGCCAGCTGGGCTGTTTTTCCCTTTCTAGCAAGCTTGGAACAGAAAAGAAAAACATTTTGCGAGAATTGACATATTGAATATAACCAAATTAGGTATCATTTCTTGTAACTTACCATGTATTAGACAATTGTTGGACGTTTAATCAATTTCGAAATAGTTATTCTCACTACTCATTGTGAATATTAAGAAATAATCTAAAAAGGTGTTTCTCAAACTGCTTTTATCTCCAAGCTAGAATGAATTTTTTTCTCAAAATTTCCAAACCAGCAGGAAATCGGTGGGGAACACCTTTTGTGAGGAACAGCTCGTGAGGTACTCCTCATCTGTTGACATCTACTCTTCGTGAATGATGTAGATTTTTTTTAATTGAAATGATATTATTTCTTCTAAAGATTGAATGGATGATTGATAATAGTTAATACAAAATAATGAATAAACAATGTTTCCTTGATTCTAATAGGTTGTTATGTTTTCGAGCTTTATAAAATGCCTTTGCAAAGCGCAAGGATAAAGTATTGACTATGCATCAAAAAGCAGGGAAAAAACACAATATATACATTTTTTAAATATTATATCAAACAATATTCCGGACATATAATCGAACATTGCACTTTGTGTTCAGAACAGCTAACTTTTTGAAATATAATCTTTTGTCTTATCTCGGGTAGGCGTTTATGTTTTATATTCAAAACTGCCTTTGCCCGTCTTTATTCGACTTGATTGCTATCAATTGATTTGCCGATGGCTAACAAGGTCATAAATAAAGCAGTTATTTATACTTTTCAATGAATAAATAACTTATTTTATGAATGCAAAGTGACTCGAAAGTAATGATAACTCAAGGGTTCCTGATTTTTTTAATGAGATTATGATGAGACGGTTTCTGCTTAATTGCAAAAATCTAATTGTTTTGGTTTTTTATTCAATTTCATATATTTCTATATTGAAAATGCCATTTAATTAGATTTTTGCAATTAAGCAGAAACCGTCTCATCATAATCTCATTAAAAAAATCAGGATATACTATTATAGTCATGATTTTGGCACTGGCAATAATTGTCTTTGTCACTACGGCGTTATTGTGGCAGCTCTGGATTCATTTGGACAAAACAACACCCCCAGGACCATGGCCCTTTCCATTGATCGGAACATTATATGCGCACTCTATTTGGCCATCTCCGAAACAACTTAGGAAACTAGTGGAAACATATGGAGACATAGTTTCTCTATACTTTGGATCCCAACGCGTCGTGATAATAAATGGAATAGAACACATTCGAAATGTGCTGAACGATAGTACATTTGTTGATAGGGGTTTGGCTGATTCCTATACGTTTAATAAACTGCTAGGTTCGTCCGATTTATTTCGATCGGACTATACTCCAAGACTAATCCATGATCGCAGACTAGTCTTAAATGCATTTCGTAAGCTAGGCATAGGCAAGACTTTAATGGAAGAAAGAATTCTGCTCGAGACAAATGCTTTTTCTGATTATTTAATTCAAAAGTCAGCCAGTAAAATTAATCCTATGGATATAATACCCGTTGTCACATTGAATATAACGCTTTCTGTTTTGGTCGAAGAACGTTTTATGTATGACTGTAAAAAGGCACACGGTATGTTAAGCACAATGTTAGAATTGAGCGATTCGTTCCTCTCCAACTCAATCATGGATAAAATTCCGTTTTTGCGTCATGTGCCCCCATTTAAATGGCATATACAGTCATTACAAAACAATATAAATATACAAATTGAGACCCTTAAACGATTCACTGATAAGGCAGTACATCGGTATGAACCAGGACGTCAATCTTGTTTCGTTGATTTTTGGCTTGAATCGCACGGAAAACAAAAGGAAAACTGCAACGAATTA
>LQRL01069794.1:895-13824 GCA_001703475.1 Hydroides elegans
TTGAATCCTGGTGACTCAAGAGTTCAATTCACATTGTAGTCACGTTAGTCAAACCTTCATGCGTAGTCAGGAAATAATTGTATATAATTTTTTGAAACATTGTACGCGATCATGGGTATGTAACTTAACACCATGCGATCTTAAAAGGATCATTTATTGTCAGCAAAAAATCTAATTCAAGTAATAACCATTATTATTTCAAAGAAATATCTTCTCATCTAAAATTAACTTTGCATAACATATGATTTAACGTGACGTGCATACTAATCAAAAGACATCAGTTGTATAGTTTAGTCATATTGTTGCCATTTATTGTGTTTTATCACCCAGTAATAAACGTAAAATGTCGAATTCTGGGTGCCAACTTAATTATACATCGAAAAATAAAAGACAAAAACATATTCAAATCTCATATATCTATATCTTTCTTTCATACTTTTTTCTTATTTTAATTTGAGGTTAAATATTAAAACTTTTGAATATGGTAATCAAAACACGATAACAAAGATGAGAATTAATGTTTGCCCTGCCGTTTACAGCTTTTCAAATCTTATATGAGGTATTTAATCTTTTTCGTGCATTTTCGATTTTAAATATTGTAAAAATTATAATAAATATATATAAGCTTTAAGTATCTAACTTTTCTTGAAAATAATGGATAAGCACACATACTGACTTGATTAGTCTTTTTCGTTCAGAACTTTCAAACAATTATGGCCACTGCAACCAAAATGAAACACAATATGCGCATCTCCTCAAAACAAAAACACTAATTAAAATTGCTTTATTTGCAAAGTAATTATTGCTTTTATTGTTTTAAATGTCACACGGTGCATATGTTATTGTAGTGTCATAATTTGTCATATATTTCCTGGAAAAGATAACCGTTATTAAGTTTCTTAGCGATCTCAGCTTGAAAAACATACAATTAGCGAATTCAAATTGGCATATCATGTAGAGGTGATAAAATATGCCTATCTTTATTTCATTACTCAACATTTATCATCAAATGAGAATAAACTATTTTCTTGGTCCCTGTCCACGAACATCAACTTAACAAAAATGACACGACTTCACTTAATTGTGTATAATCATATAATTCTGAATCGATGCGCATGATAAAGCAAGGGAACGATTGAAGACATGTCCGTTTGGCGAATTTCACACCGAAGTCTAGGCTATAGGACGTAGAATCTACTGTCAACACTGTTAAACTTGGATGATCAAAGAGAACATATGTAAAGTGATTCATTTTGTTAAATTCTTAACGTTGTTAATCGTATTTGAGAAAGATACATTCTAATAAATTGCTGTAACATGTAATTGTTTTAGAAAGCGCTGTAAAATTATGACCACCGAAATAAATGAAAATTGCGTAGTTTCTTTCATTTATCAGATATATTTTTAAGCGAAAATCGTTATGTTATTATTTTTTATGAATCGAATTCTATGGTTTGGAATTCGTTGAAGATTTGTTTTTGTCATGAATATTTTATGTTGCGATTCTTTCATGTTTTGTGAATGTCACGTTTCGGCCATCGTATCATACATAAACAGATTCCTACATGATCCATAGACAAATTACTTCAGATATAGTTCCTTAATATTAAAAAGTTAACATTTTCTAAATACACGTAGTGTAGAATTCTATTATGATGCACTCTGGCATCTACGCCGAATAATGGATTCTACTTTTACGAACTACGGTAATCAATTCTTAGGACATTATCCTCTTTATGTGTGTTTATTTTAGTTCATATATACCCGTCGCCAGGGACATATCTTGCGTTTGAGACCGAAACATATCTATGCCCTAATATATAAAACTAAATATAGTTATAGTTGAACATAAAAACAATTTAATGCAATTTTGATCAATAAAAATTATATCAATGACAATACCCAGGTTTTCCAAAAGGTGCAGGCCAATACATTCATTTTATAGATATAAATAAACGATATTGTAAAACAATAATCTAATAAATTGTTTACATATATATATATCAATAATTTACATTGGTTTCTATGGGCAATCGCTTTGACATTTCGAGGTTTATGAGTGTTTCCTTGACGTTATTTTCGTCACGAATTCGTATGTCCTTGAAAGAGTAATATAATTTTAGCTACGTGCGTTTATTGGATTTTAATTGGGTTTTGGCCTTGATAAAAATTATCTTTAAAATATCGCAACTTCACATGAAACTATAAAGGGAAAATACGAACCAAAATAAACATTAATTATATACCAAGCATCCGTCATCCCGATGTTACCTTTACAATAGTATTGGCATGGGTAAAATGTATTCATGTTCGAAAGTCGCACCTGATTTTTTATTAAGCAGTGATTGATCGAAAAAATACATTTGAAAGAAATTAACGTTGTTAACTAGCAATTGAAACATTCATATGTCATTGGTCGATTCATTTGTCAACTTTTTTCCGTGTCTTAAATTAAGAAGTATATTGAAAACATTGCAAATCGATCCAAGTATAATTGTGATGGGAAACTGATATAATGAGGTTTGTGAGATAATTGTAAAATTACATTTTTAAAGCGATGTCTAAAATCATTAAAAAAATGCGTTTATGTATATATTTTTCAACTTTCGTCATTGATTTACTTTAAGCTACGATTTTGAAGTCTTCTGAAAACAGAGGTGTCAAAACGCATATAAAAACGTATTTCAATAATTATCTGTATATCACAATCGCAAATGCCTAGGTACCTGTCAAAAACAGTTATGATATCATATGTTAAAAGCAAAAAAAAATCGTTCGCTGGGTATTTAAAAATATAACAAAAAGATACAACAAATTAATGAATACATATATGAATACATAGATTCCTTCAATAATTTAAATGATTTCGTCTCGTCAATTGTCTTCATTTGAACCCATAGAGGACGACCTCGCACTATTTGTTCGACTATGATTATTCTGCACAACAAACACCGGAACTTCACTCATTTCCTCACTTGGCGCCATATTTTTCTCATGTTGTTGCCCTTCACGCGCGAAAATGTGACTTTCGTAGAGATTCTGCTCGTTACTCTGTAGCACCACCCCTCCGTTGGAATCCAGACGCTTGCTTTTTCTCCGAAATATCAGAATGACGGCTGTTAAGACTAGACCAATGAAAAGAAGGAGGGACACTGCTACAGCCAATGCGACTGTTGTTGTTGAAATGGATGAATCTGATTGGCTAGTTTGAGCTGAGGGCGTGGCCTTTTCGGTTGTTTCCATATATAGGTCTGTGGTTGTGGGGATTTCCGTTGTGGTTTCTTCAAATGTGGTTGTTTCACGAGATGTGGTTATATCGGTGGTTATTTCAGTAGTTGGGAGAAGTGTTGTAGCGAATGGATCAATATAGTTGTAAGGATCGCAAACCATGGAAAGTTCGATGTTTTCTGAAACGAAATAAATGTGTTATTTATTATGTTTTGTTTAGTCGGGCCTAATGTAAATGAATCCAAATATGTCAACCAAAATTTATATCCAATACTTTTTTAAAAAATCAGAATGCAGATAAAGAAAGAAACTGAGAATGAACTATACCAAAATTAACAAAAATAAAACTGATTAATAAGACGAAAAATAATAAAACACGGATAGAAAGAACAACCGGTCAATGCATAGTTTTATAATACATTTAAAAACTACACCATAAAACAAATAAGTAGATTACCTAGCCGTATAGTGATGATATCATCCTCTTCAACATAAATCCATACCCTGTTGTTTTCTGCCGACGGCAAAATAACAAGTCTTGGCGTATCGACGTCAACATCATAATTCAAACGCAACATATCAAACACCCTGTCCTCCCAATGCGAATAATCCAACCGAACCCACGGATAATTCTCTCGCCGGTCTGCATCGTAGCGAAAAACTTGGAATCCAAAGTTGGATGTAGAGTCTATGATTGTTGTTTTTGTTTCGGGATATAAGACACAGAAACAGGGTATGCCTGAGTAGCTTGTGCTTACGGGTTGGCGAATGTCCACCGCCAAAATCTGGCGTTTGTAATAAACGGTGTCGTTGCAGAATAGGGAATCCCACCCTGAATAAAACATATTTAAATTGTATGTTTAAAATGTTTCAGTAATAAAATGCAAAATGTATTAAAATTAATTGTTATAGAACGATTGTAGCTTGAAATTAATGTTACGTGACCTCATAATACATCATGTTTTTTTTTAAGAAATCACTTTGAAACTGGAAGCGAGCCTATATTGAATAGACAAGACTTTGTTAAATTCATTTTTGTCGTTTTATTATCATTAGAAACTATTTTATGACAATAAAAATCACGTTTCTCAAAGCGCTTTACATTAGCTTTATTATACATATGCATCATTTGTCATATAATATGTTATGAGTTGTGCCACTTATGCGATATTTGCCTACCTATTTCTGGAGTAAGAATCCTAATTTTTAATTCTTGTCCATTTGAATATGCTAAAATAAACATTACTATATCGATACATATCAAAAACAGTTCCATGTCTAATAATATTTCTATAAGGTCATTTTATCTTTTATTTTAAAAAAAATCTACTTTATGATATTGAGCACTATCCGTGAACGATGTATATCAATGTCTTCATTAAAAAAAAACACAAGCAACATTTGATGTCAATGATAAATCAATGTTGGATTTTATATTCCAATATTTTTTACATACAAATCATTTTATTTTAACCAGTTAAATATTTTTTTTCTTCAAATATTGCTATCACAACATTCCATTTATTTATTGGCAGTATCATTTTCAGGTTTATTTCCTCACTCAATTGTTTGATTGATGACTGAATTCATTGATGACACCAGAGCATTGCCGTTACGCATGAGAGAATTTGAGTAAGTTCCGCAAACAGCTGAAACATGGGTGTGTGCAAAGAGTATATTGATTTATCATCTTGCAAATTACTTCTGTAAAAATAAATTAATGCTAATTTGAAAAACTCAATATGTGCATAGGCTTCCTGTGTTTACAGTATTAATCGAGACGGCTTTAGTATTATTGAGTTTAGGTTTCTTTCAGTTTTTTTTCTGTTTAGCCTTTATATCTGGAGTAAAGAAAATTGTTCATGGTCTCCTGTATGCGTCGCACAAAGGAACAACAACTCACGTCGCCCAACTTTCTATTGGGATCGGATATCAACCGAAAATATAAAATTCACGTGACGGTTAGTCAAACCATCTTACAAACGTTTAAAACAACCGAACAAAAGTCATGTCATACTTGCGTTTTGTGCCTTCCAATTAATCAGAAAACCTAAAAAAATGATAAAGCGTGTTTTGGTGAAAAAAAAACGTTTTAAAACGTTTTCAGTCAAATTACCTGTTTGCCACAACCGTCGAATTTCGAAGATTGCATTTTAATCGCCCTCGTTTTTGAATGATAAAAGACCAATATGTGATGGATATCGATTATTATTTTATTACTCAGAGACCTTGTTAAATATGGAATAAATTGTGTAAATGTATTAGTTATTTCAAGCAATAAACATGCGAAAACTGCAGGCAAATTCACAAAGAATGATTTATTATGGTTAAAATGAAATCGTATAAGAAAACGATCAGTAAACCATAATGATTCCCTCCCCCCCTCCTCCCCTAATATACAGTGGCGCGCAGGCTTAACTTCTCGATTTCTCTAACGTTTAGCGTTTAGCGTTTAACGTTTAAGGGTTTGCAAGATCAGAATATAGCGTTTAGCGTTTAACGTTTACCGTTTAGCGTTTAACGTTTAGCGTTTAGCGTTTGATGAAAGGGCATATAAGAAATTAGGATAAGCACTCATAATGATGTCCTTTATATACCCTTTACACATGTGGGTGGCTATGGTTTAGCGTTTAGCGTGTAACGTTTAGCGTTTAAGGGTTTAGCGTTTAGCGTTTGTGCGTTTGTCTCGAGAAGTTGGGAGTGCGCGCCACTGTATGGAGCCATGTTAATACCTTAGTCCAAATCACTTAAGAAATAAGATAATGCAACAAAACAAAAAAAAATGATGGTTCGTATTGAGTTCCGGAAAATATTAGGATACCACGGTTTATTCGACACGCAAAACCCTGGGCATTGCACAATAATAGCTTCCTTTGAACTGATATAACCCAAAATTGCTCAATGAAAAGTTTTGATTTTCCTCTCCAATACCATGGCTACACAATGGACTACTTTATGAGGGATGCGAAGAGGCGTATCCGTTTCGCAAAGTGCCCATGAATATTTCAGCGAGCTGTGGAACAGTTGGGGTTCTATCAACGGATAATTGGAATCCAATACAGTTTAGTTACGCGCGTATCAAAATATCTTTATTGGAACATACCATTTTTCTGTTTTTGTTCCTTTAAGGGGGATGGGTCGGGGCGAGTGAATGAGAGTTAAATGAAGATTACATACGATATATATTTATATATCAATTATATTGCCATATTGTCTTATCGCCGCTACCAGTATGTTATCAAAAATCTTATAGATATATGAATTGATTGGTTTTCATGCAACGACGCCTTTCTGTCAATGAAGAAGCGTTGTGTTTCGTTACGAATGTGTAATTAGTGCAGTAAAGAAATTAATATTAATTGTTTCGAAACTATAACACTAAGAAAAAGGCTGTGAACAAAATCATTTTTCATGGCTCATTTCTTTTAGTGTATCTTATTTTAATCAATCATCGCATAAAGAAGGCTAAAGAAAATCTTTCAGTAATAAACGTTAGTTTATGTCCTTAGATTTTATTGCTAATCTTATATCGCTCTTTTTTTTACTTGTTTTACGAGACACATTAGTCAAATATTGTATACATCGATTGAAATGCACATATAATTTATAAGCTAAATAATTAATCTTATTTTTATGTAAGCAGTAAATGTATCTTTTGGCAATATATAATGTGGAGTATATGTATTTGTTTTTTTTTTATAGACGCACCAGCAGTTTCAATATTTTCAACCCCCTTGAGATGGACTGATCACTATTACACCACACGAAAAAAAATGATTGATTGATTGATTCGAGCATTGTAAATATTGATTATTTTATATTTTGGAATATTCTATGTAGAACCAATAATATTTGTCAAATATGAAACAAAAACAAACAATTTGGCAGTCTATCTACTCAATAACGATCAATTAAACCTTAATTGACGGTAATATTTGTTTTATTATCCACATTTACAGATATTGTGAGTTATATGGAATGTTCTCAGCCTCGTTTTGAGTGAGCCTGTGTCACCGCGCTAGATTTGCCACATGTACTCGTCTATTTCACTTTGAACATACAATATAATGTGCATATATGTACACATATCTATACATACATATACAAATAAACCTATTCTAGTTCGCATGCCTCCATCCAGCTTTCAACATAACCCGCAACCCCTGTCGCAACACTTTATATTCCGGATCATTCGCAACATTCACATTTTCCTGTGGGTCTGTCACATGATCATATAATTCCGCTGCAATCCGCTTATTCCAATTCGGCCGATAATGCTTCTGTTCAAACTGCAGCCATTCCGTGTATCGATAGCGCCCCGTACGCATCGTATACCCCATTACGGAATCACCCTTTCGCGGATACTGCGAAAACACGCGTTGTTTCCAATGACTCGTATTTGGATTCGAAACAAGTGGGAGCAAACTGGTGCCTTCGGTGCAGAGAACAATATCAGTGGAGTTTTCCGGACAAAGCGTCAATGGTTTGTGACCGGTTGCCTCGACGAGCGTCGGAAAGAGGTCGGTAAATTCCGTGAGGTGTTCGGTGACGAGGCCGTGATCGGTTTGTCCCGGGATGCGTAGCGTCATGATGGCGTGGGTGGAGAGTTCGAAGTTGTCATGCTTGCACCATTCATTGTGTTCGCCTGAATGGGAAAAGAAGATGACAGGTTATTGCTCAATGGTACTCATGGGCAATGTCACTGCATTGTATTTGCATTTTGTTGTATTATTGAATTATGAACAACGATGGTAGTTTTAGATTATTATAACGAGTGTGCCACTCATATGTGAGTAGGCCTATATATTGTACTGTAATATAGTGGTTTGTGAAAGATTGTTCTATGTTTTATGTCGACGTAAAAATTTAAGATTTATTTAACTAAACAGTAGAACAATAACCCGAGGTACATGTAGGTCGATCTTTTACAGAAATCATAATGTATCAATGATAGTATGAAAATGTATTCAAATATCATTGTGATGTACATATAAATACGGCCTGAAATTACCAAACAACAAATCTCTATTCCAACACCTACCCAACTGCCAGCCATGATCAGCCCAAAACGTGACAATCGTATTGCCATCCAATCCCAGTTCCTTCAACTTCTCCATCACCCTTCCCACTTGGGCATCCGTGAAACTCATCGCACTATAATACGCTCGTCTCAGCTCAAGAGTCTTGTAATCCGGAAGTGACGTATTGTATTTGAGCGTTGCGTTCGTGGCTAGGATATCCGTATAGTCGTGTAAACCAACGCAGCGCCACCAAGCGATATCGGGAAAGTTCTTTGGGACGTAAGGGTTGGCAGGGAGTTTGATGGAGTCTTTTGGATAGTATTGCATATATTCTTCTGGGAACACGAAGGGTAGATGGGGTTTGTGGAATCCAACAGCGAGAAAAAATGGTTGTTCGCCCGTTTTAGCTTTTGGGGCAAGTCGCTCCAGTGTAGACATTGCTTTATCGGCTATTTGTTCATCGGGTAAGGGGTACACAGTACTCTCGTTTTTCGGAATCGCTTTCCAACTGACTTTCGTTTGGTATCGGTCATAATTCGGTGCGTGGTAATACGGTTCCGACCAGCTAATAGGATCGTCGAAATTTGATGCATGGCCCGGATGGAACACTTTGCCCATGCCTATGGAGAGGTAGTTATTGTTTTTGAAAAATTGTGGAATGGTTGTGAAATTGCCTCCGACAGTCCGGAAGTATTTGTGAAGATCGTAGACATGCGTCGTATCAGGTCTGCGTCCTGAAAGAATCACATAGAAAATGTGAAAATGATACTTAAAACAGCATTTAGGAGCATGTAGATTGGATCAAACGTATGGTTAGAATAATTTATTTAGCAAACAAAATTTAATAAAATGCTATGCCAAAGGTCATCGTCAAACTTTCCACATATGTGTATTTTTATATTTTATGTTTATAAATACCCTTTTTTCGTCACATCTTCTGTTGTTCTCTGCTTGCTTACTTACTATAAACGATAACACCGAATTAACTTGAAAATTTACGAAATTATTACTATAGCAAAAAGTACCCATTTTCAATTTACAACCGATTTACGCCTACCTGTCAAAAGCGACGTTCTACTGGGCGAACACAACGCTTGTTGTACATGCGCGCGCTTCAACAGCAAACTTCGCTTAGCCAGCGCATTTAGATTGGGCGTATGAATCTTGGGGTGCACCGGAACAGGGTAATCCGGTCCCTTGTAGACGTCGAGTTCCGGGCGCATGTCGTCCGAGATGAGAAAGAGAACGTTCAGTTTCTTTTTGTCGAGGTTGTCAGGGTTGGCCGCGGTTATGTGCGCCAGTGCACATAGTATGGTAAGTTGGAAGATCATGGTGCTTTTGAATCAACCTTACAATATAGAAAATAGCAATGTTTTAATATGGCATAGAGGAGCGCCCCGTCTATATAAAGATTATAAGAGATTGAAAGACCGTTTTTTATAAATGTGTCTTAGAAGTCTATATGGACACGTAATGAATTTAAGATACAAAATGTACATTTTTATATAGAAGCAGTGCTATAACAGTTTGATACCATTAAGTTAACAGTCATTGATAAAAATACGTATCATTTAAAAAAAAACTATAAATGAAACAGGTGTTACTTACAGATTTGATGAAATGTTGTCCAATGTGCAGTTAGCATTCAAAACATAGCGGTTCTCATGTGATTTACATCCTTTGTTGTTCTATTACGAATGAAAATATTGTCGTAGTTGCATTAAGTACATGTATACAAATATAAATATACTGTAATGTCACATGACAGGTCTCTTTATATCATATCAATTAGTTATATCCTGAATTGATTTATCAGAAAAGAAGTCTTGTGACAAATATATTAAAGCGTTGATAAAAATATATGTTATTTTCGGTGTTTCGCTCTATATATTTATGTATACCGTTAATAATTCTCCTATACTACATTTATACTTACCCCTTCTTTGTGTATTTGATTATTGAATCATTATTTGGGGCATTGACCCAGAAATAAAGAACCGAAATGAAATAACCGAAAGAAATAACAAACTATAAATTGCATGGTTGTCATATGGTTTAACATGGGTAAGCGAAATAGAGTCTAGGATTTTGGGCCAAATAGGATTTATCGTGTTTTATAAATATCTTTGCGTTATGTTATTTTTAGCAATTTATTTATAAAAACACCCCCGACAATAAACTTGTAAAATATATATATGTATATCGAAAATATGTACAAGTAACAATGTGAATGATAAAATATTATCATCATGAAGGATATTATTCCTTGTTGGAGTTCACTTTTTTAAAGCGATGCATCGTGCCGATATAAAACAAAAACACACAATTTTGGTTTGGATGCATCTTGATAAATTCTATCTTCTCCCAGTTCGTTTACAACGGAATGCAAATATCTATAATCAAAATTAATATATATGTTAACCTAATTATTATTTATAACATAATATGTATGTTTAACTTATAATCATTATACAAAATATGACATACATGTTTAAACACCGATATGTAACATTCATTAACCATGCAGCGCTTTCCTTAACTTCCGCCATTTGTCGCATTCCATTTATACCAAAGGTCGATTCTGAATAATCTACAAGTTGAAAAATGGTCACACTTTTCTGTGCATAAAGAGACACAATGTCACTGTCACAATTAGAGCTCTAATGTATTCTACACAATGTACCACCCACATTTTTTGGAAGATTTAATGCTATTAGTCAGATGATTTGTCCCAAAGATTAAGTTCCAAATTAGATATTTGAGTCATCTGCTTAAGGGAATTAAATATTAAAATCGCGATGCCTGATTTTGCAAACTCAGATTACAAAGTTTGCGAAGAGAATTGCAGTTATTTTACTTAGGTCTATAAAGGTAAATTATTCTTTTCAATCAAAGTTTTATTCGAAAAATGAGAGAGTGTAGATAATTTTAGGACAACATTTGTCTTTCAATTTTAGGAGTAGTTTATCTTCCTCATTTTAGGTACACTTATTACAACTGCAAATGGTTATATATAGAAAATGATATTGATACAGTACCAACTGCTTCGGCAAGCTGATTTTCATGTAGAATTATATGAATCTATTTATACGCTATGCTAAAGGGAATTAAAAATATATATAGACTTCTATCAATCGGGACTCTTTCATGTTCTCGGTTAAAAACAAAAATACGATATCATTGCAATTTTGATACATACAGCTCATTCGTGAATATGTTTAAACACTAAAGGCGCGCGCCCACTGACACGAGTACGAGTACGAGTACGAGAACGAATACGAATGCGAGAAGAAGTTTGGACGTTGTTTGCAATGTTTGACAAGTATGTTAGTTAAAGTTATTGGTTGGAAACGGCATAAAAGGAGGGCATCCCACGACTTTATTTTTGGATTGTGTTAATTTGAGCATTAAACCAATTGATACATTGAAATATACAATAATTAATCAAATCTAGAAGGGCAATTTTTGCAAAAAGGTGTTCCTATTGTTGTAGCTAGCTGGTCTCATTGCGCTAATCAAGGCAGCTGCTAGAATCCGGCGAGGGACACCTTTTATGAAAAGTAGTTGAAATAGTGTTATGTCATTCATAATTTTGCTATCATTTCTATTTAGGACGCCTAGCTATATGATTTTGATTAAAAAGAAATTAACATTTTAGATTGGATTGGTAAAAAAAAGAAAGTTTCTGAAAAACTTTATTCTTGTAGCTTGATCACATTTTTCGAAACTGTGTAGCTAGATCAATTTTCAAAACAACCACCTTTTTAAAGGAACACCTCGTGGGGTGCCCTTCTATAAAAGGTATGTGTTTTTTTAATAACAACACACATACTTGTCAAACATTGCAAACAACGTCCAAATTTCGTCTCGCATTCGTATTCGTTCTCGTTCTCGTACTCGTACTCGTGTCAGTGGGCGCGCGCCTTAAGACGTTTGTTTTAGTAACAAGGTTAGCCATATAGAAACTAATTCATTCCTTATTTGAGATGTAAATATATCACATTTTTGACGCGATGTGCAATGTTTGATACGTAAATGCATGGAAGAGCACGCATAATTGGTTTTCAAACCTGAGTCATTTTCACAAGTCATTTTCACTTCATTAGGATGTATTTACGTAACGGCTCGTGCATTTGATGACCACAATCAAACGGGAAATATCTCAAATAGCCGTTAATCTCAAATTAAGAGAAACATATTAAAAAACCTCGAAACGTTTAAACTTTAGTTTCATGCATAACTAACAGAAGCCGGCGAATTTATTCCGAAATAAGACTTAAACAAATAGTGCTTTATAATAAGGTCGAAAAAGTAAGTTAGTTTGGCTGATGCGCAAAAACAAATAGTTAAATAAATAGAAGCGCGCGGTGATATAACCACCTGTTCATAAAATAAATGGATTGGCAAATAAAATAAATGAACGGCCAGTTAATAGGATTTTAGTTTATAAACCATATACTGAAGTGAAGTAACATAATAAGAAGTATATTCTTAATTTGTAAACGTAATTTAAAATTCCAAAAATTGATTTATTAATTTGATGTTTTTATTACATGAATCACATAAATTTGAAAAAAAAATCTGTGTTAGTTTAAAGGGTGTTTTTAACAATAGAGTACAATATCATCGACAGCGTGCGCAAAAAAAAAAAAAAAAAAAAAAAAATTCCAAAAAAATTTT
>LQRL01069816.1:687-10974 GCA_001703475.1 Hydroides elegans
GCTCTTACGAAACGGGCCTTTGGCGCAGACATGTGACACCGCGACGCAATGCCATTGGCTGTCGGTCATGGGCCAATCAGAAACGCTGACGCTGTGGAACTTCTTTTTCACCGTCACGGCGACTACAAGCACTCCCGTGGTGGTAAAGAACGCCTCGAAACCGTCGCCGTTTTCCGTGCTTATGCTAAAAGGATAGAAAAAATGATAGAAAATGATACCAAAATAATACGAAGGATGCGCGCTTTTTTCAGGGATATTAATGAAGTTGCGATGAAGAAAACTTTGAAACTGTCGCCGTTTTCGGTGTTAATGCTTAACACATGGAGGGTTTATTTCAGATGAAGAAGAAATGCCTGTATTGCACATAGGATCAGCGTTTACATTGAGAATTTTGGGTTTAAAATGTTGTGGTGAAAAGGCTTTGGAACCGTCGCCGTTTTCCGCACTGATACTTATGACAAGAAAGGTATATATTATACAAAGTAGAAATATAACATGTAAGATCAGCTTTAACGTTAAAAAAAAATCGGGATAAAAATGCTGTGGTGAAGACCCCTTGCCATTTTCGGTATTAGTGCTTAAATGATAAAATAAACAAGTAGATCAGTGAAACTGACGAAGTCCTACGCTACTTTAACAGCAGTTGAAAATTAACAAGACTGTCCAAGGACAGTGAGCCACATCTTGCATTGCTTGTCTTTACTTTTATAATTGGACGTCGGAGATTACGGAAATTCCGGTTAAAACCTGAGGTTATATTGTTATTTTTGATGGAGGAGAAAAGCTTTATATAAAAAATGGTCAACATTAAACAGGTATAACAATAGAGAGTCAATCAATTATAGATTGAAAATTATGGAAAGAAATATAGGAATACCCTTTTTTATTTTGATCTCTCAAAAATGCAATTACTATACGGAAGACAACTAAACTGACGGTAACAAAGAACAGTCTTTCATATAAATTACATTGCAGCAAAAACTGCAGTATGGGTGTTTCTTTTGAATCTTCATTACATCCATAATAAAAGGTTTTCATTATAGAGCAATAGAAGTAAAACCATTAAAATAGATCCGTAAAAGCTGTAGATAGTAGCATTTATTAAGATTTTTTTCGCATCTTGCACTGCCTGTACTTTCTCTTATAGTTGAACGTCAGATATTCTGGTTTTTAACCCGAGGTTGTATTGATTTTTAATGGGTGAAATAAGCTTTGTTTAAAAAAGGTTTATATTTGAAAGTTAGAGAATAACACTATAAAACTGTACTTAACTGGAGATGAACTAAGGCTGTTCTAGCCGTGCAATGCACTAAAGTAATTAAGACATCCCGAAAATGTTAATTTTCATTCCACTGGTGCTTCACAGTGAGCAGCAATAATTGCGTCAGTTAAATACATTGTTCATCGATGTAAACAAAAGTCACCTAAAATCTTATATTTTCGCTCACGAGAAAAAAATGACAACTTGCACCCGCAATTCAATTAAATGGAACATAATGTAAACAATCTCGTAGCATCTTGTATTATCGTTCACTAATTTCAGAATGAAACTGATGGCGTGGATGAAGCAAAAATACATTTTTATTTTTAAGAAGTGCTTATATAAGCACGATTGCTTATATAAGCACAACCTGAAAGCGGAAGGATTCAAGGAAGGTTTTAAAAAAATCCGCGTTCAAATCGGACGAGAACTGTGGGAGAAGAAGCGGTTTTGTTAAAAGTTTACGAACTAAATAAATAAATATATGAATCAATAACGACAAAGCGGTCACACAAACCCCGGTTTGCTTCGCAAGCCGTGGCTAAAAAAACATATGAAATTGATTTGAGTTCGTCGAAGGAACGTCTTTCTCACAACGTCTTTCTCACAACGTTTTACTCACAACGTCTTTCTAATAACTTTTTTTCACAAAGTCTTTCTCACAACGCCTTTCTTACAACGTTTTTCTTAAAACGCCTTTCTCTATTGCCAAAGTCCTCATATCACTATTTTTTCGAAAATTTACAATTCTAAAGATTTTTTTCTCAAAAATATGCCTATGCACAGCTCAAATATATATTCTGTCTATCTACCAGAGGAAAACAAAATCCATCGAGGGATTACCAAGAACTCGTTCGTACAAACTACCATCAATTATCACGCTAATTCCCCAAAGTCACCATTTTTAAAAAAATTTCCAAAATTCCAATTGTCGAGATTTCTCAAAAAGAATACGCCTTAGCACAGATCAATTATATGTTCGTTCCATTTGCCAAAGGAAAACAAAATCCATCGAGGGATAAGCGAGCACTCGTCCGTACAAAGTAGTGCACCTAGATGTCGACAGACGGACAGACGGACATGGTTCATTGGTCTTATAATTCCATTGAACGTATAAAAACTTGAAATTTTGTTGATAGCTCAATTATTTGTTGTAGTGACGGACGGACAGTACTGAATACTATAGTCCTCCGCTTCGCGCTAACGCGGCGGCGGAGGACTAATAAAAGAATGATTTTTAATTGAATCAGCGCTTACATTAAAAGAAAGGTCTATTGCACTAAAAGCGGTTGTTGTGAAAAGTCTTGGGAACTACCAATGGCCAATCAGAAGAGCTAGAAAAACCGCGGGAAATAAATAGAAAGGCTAGAAATATTTTACCGAATGCATATTCATTCGAATTACCAAAGTATGAAAATTCAATCAAACTGTAAGTTTCACTGATGTTATAGAAAGTGCTGTAGTTCAAAAGCGTTAATCACCACAGTCATATAATCACCTTAACTACACGTTCAGATAGTTTTTTTTTTAATATGTATGGAACCCTAATGGCTTGGGCCAAAACAAAACAATATATATCCAAAGAAATTCTAATATAGCTCAAGGAAATGCATTATAAAATAATAATTAGCGTTTAATGGGAATCCCAAGTTTTTGGTTATTATCACATAAATCACATTTATTTTACTATATCAGGCACGTAATTGATGTGACTTTGGCAGTAAGTGTGTTTATTTGTTAATTACAAGAAGGAAGTAAATGGCATTGGCATTCCGTTTCCTTCATTTCATTCTTATTTATGAATGTGGTAAATGATAATTCCATCCTAAAAATAGAGCTGTCATGCCATCTATAAAATAAGCTTTATTAACCACATTTTGTAAAGCCTAATGTCATGAAATATATCACCATATCAAAGAAATTGCTGATTCGATAAGCTGGAAATAGTGCATTTATTTCATAAATAGAAGTCTATAGGTGTTTGCTATCATTATTTACGTTATTTTCACAAATGAAATGCTTGACTAATACTGCGACATCTAAGAGAGTTCAGAGCTTTATAAGTATTCGCATTGCAGGAAAAAATATATATATATTGGCATATTCGTAGCCGTTTCCAAAAGGATACCCATATGCAAGGGTATGGTCCACAAAACACAATAAAAATAAAAAATGGCTTCTAAAATGATTATGGATAATATATATGCTATATATATAATATATATTCTGGTATGTCTTTGGATTGACCCGACTTTTGCCATCAGTATGCCTTACGAATCCGCGCCAAAAAACTATTTTGGAAGTCCGGCGGTTTGGAACGGATACTGTGATAAAAAGGAGGAATTCATTGCGATGTTTCACGTTCCCGAGCAGTTTTTTTACGTGAGCGATAAGCCGAGAAATATCTGGAATAACTCGAGTTTGACCGGCATCAATATCTCGGGTAAATCTTTTTTTTCTCTCTTAAGTAGAATTTATCCTTAACATCTCACTCTTATCTTAGGTAAATCCTGCCTCTTCTTTTTTCTTCTTTCTTCTTTTTTAAGCAGAGCCAAATATTTCAAACCTGGCCAAAGTGATAAAAGGCTATCATTCCAGTGCATTACAATCAATCCAATAGTATTCAACTTAACGGAATTTTTTAATGAAATAACATGGTTCACAATTTTATGTCACATTACGTTACGCCCATATGTTGATACCATGTATCTACAAAATACACAACTTTGTTTCTTGTGTTTGATTTTTGTCTATCTTTAGACATCGAGGCGCTTTACATCAACGTATTAGAAGACGGCGAAATTGATGACGTCAGCGAATTCCAGTTGACCCCGATCCAGGACATGCCTAAATTACGTCATCTCTGGATCAACGGATCGATCCACCAAGATATGCGTATCCATTTCAACAAAATTTCATCGTCGCTAAAAACGACCCTAGCCCTAACGCATTTGCATATCTACATGCGACTGTACTCGTTTCCTGAAATGCTGGCATTCCTGCGGCTCCTTAAGTATCTGGAGGTACTCGATGTGTATCATGCCGTCAAATTGAGTAACGTGATACCTTTGCAGGACTTGTTTCAGGCTTTGGCTCAAAGTCCAGTTTCTGCGATTTCGTTGCGACATATACAGGTTTGTTAGTATGGTCGAACTAAGAGCAGGACCTATTTTCTCCCCAATAGCCTTAACGTTAAACTTACACATTTCCCCATACTTTTACATAGGTCTTAAAGGTAAGATTAAGCTTAAGTGGAGCGGAGAATATGGGTTCTGGTTCGTACAAGCTTCATGGACTAACCATTTTTTTTTCTAAAATGTCACCCTATTTAAAGTGAACACCTTTCGGCAGAATCCTTACTTCAGCCGAACATAGTTAAGACATCCCGAACTTTATGTTTTCCTTATGAATCTTTTTCGATATATTGAATATGGGTTTAATCAAACAGTTAATGACTGTTCCAAGGTGTGTGATTTAACGAAGATCTTCTATATATATTGTATAAATGTATTGCATGAATGTGTCAATTTTATCACATACATATAACATGCATAATTTATTGCTAACGAAATAAAACACATTTTATTTATTATCATAATCGTTCTCAAATTCAGGAATATGGAGTTCAAGGTCACGAGGAGACTCTAAACTTTACGGCCATAATTCCGCTAGAATTCCATGAAACCCTGACATATCTCGACCTTTCACAGAACAGTATTTTCCGAATCTACTTGGATCTGTTACTCTTTCCCAAACTGGTGTTTCTCGATATGTCCCAAAACAGGATTGTCACTCCGAATTATTACGCAGACCAACCGTTCCGAGCTTTGGAAGGGATTGTGTTTCATCCTAGCCTACAGGTTATTGAAGGAAGTCGACAGGGTGTGAACTCAAGACCTGATACCACCATACCAACTAATGCTTTGGAAGTACAAGAACAGAAAAAGGCAGGTCTCACGTCTGAACGTTTCCGCAGAAAATCAGAAACAAGACAACTAGAAATGGTAGAACCTATATATGCTTTGGCAAAAGGACTAGAACTACGTCACGAAAAAAAGCGGGCTGAACGTTTTAGTCGCAGATCCATAGATACCTTTCCAATCCCCTTTTTTCGAGAAACATTTGGGGACGAACGGTTATTATACTGTTTTTCGCAAGTCTCCAATAACATTAATGAAATCGTGCTGAATCGAACGATATTTGCCGGCTTTTTGAACTGTATGAGACATTTGGCGTACCCGATCCCTAGCGATTATATTCCCGCATTGAAAGACATTCTTAATTCTGATTGTGATAATGACATTGAGTTCCCAATTTCTCCAAACTTACATGATGTGAGGTTTGATCACGTCAGCTATGACATAATTTATTATCATCCTTTAGATTCCGGTAAGCCGTTGTGTCTCGGAAACAACTCTATATATTCTGTTACGGCATCGTACAATGAGTTTTCACAAGCGTTATCTGAACACATATTCACAACACTGCATGGACTGACCAATCTAGTCAACCTGGAATTAGACGGGATCGATTCCCTTGCTATTACCAATACCACGTTTCGCAATTTCCCGAATATCGCCCGGTTACGAATCGGTTACAGCACACACCGTTTAAGCGACGATTTAAAACTGTGTCATCAACTGCCTAAATTGGCCTATTTTGAAATGGCCAATGCGCAATTGGCCTTTGTTCCAAGCGATTTGCTAAACCACTGCACCGAATTAAAGCACCTGGATTTGTCCGGAAATAAACTGCAGTTTCTGCCATTGCGCATGCGTGAGATGCTGAATGCACTAGCTTCCGGTCATACATTAACGGTTGATTTATCGAACAATGTATTTAGTTGCCATTGTCATGACGACGCGATAAGAACAATTAAATGGATTCACCAATCAATGGGGAAAATCCGATTTGTCGATCATGCGACTTATAAATGCATTGGTTATGAAGGGATTGAGTTTGTGTTAGAAAAGAATCTTGATGCCTATGAAATGGTGTGTCACCCGAAAGAGAATACGGTTGAAACTGTGTTGATATCGATCGGATCGTCTACAGCATTCTATATATCTATTTTAATGCTGTTTATCATTCATAGATATAGATACCGCATCCGTACACATTTCTTTAGAGCGCTAGTGTCATGCCGCAAAATAGTCACCCCGAAATCCTTCCGTACCATATCAGGCGCTTTCAAGTATGACATTTATTTGACCTACTACGAATACAACCAAACGGTCTTCCCAAAAGTCTCAGCGATGCTTGAACGCTTCGAACACGTTTACGGTCTCAAATGCTGTGTACCCGATCGCGATTTTCCCGCCTCAGAACTACCACACAAGAACATAACCGACTTCATGGAACAAAGTCGTACGATTCTATTTCTCGTTAGCCGTGCATCGCTTAGTAATACCACATTCCGCTACGAACAGTCTGTCGCGAGTAGTTTCGAAACTACACGCATGGTGGCGCCACTTGTATTGTTTATATTCGCAGACGATACCGGAAGTGCCAACAATGGACTCGTGCAGAATTTGAAACAAACAAAGCATTGCTACGATTGGCCATTTAATAAGAATGGGGTTGGGAGTGAAAAATCACAGCGCGAGTTTTTGGATAAACTGGTGTCTAAAGTGGTTCGGTCCATCGCTTGTTCAACCAGCGAAGGAGGTTCGATGAATATAGAAATGGGTGCTTTACTTAAGTGATAGCTCAATTAAAGAATGAAGTGGTTCTCTCTTTAAGAGGAATGAAGTCAGAAAAAAAATATCGTATTACATCGATTAATAACATTTAGAATAAACAGGATCAGAGGAACGTTTTCAAGCTTTTTTTGCTACCAGAAAGATATTTCCTATTGAATATTTCTGCATTTTACTCCAGGTTTTATGAGGGAACAAGCAACTCAAGCCCAATCTTTGCTTCAAAATGAGTATGACAGTAAATCAACAATTAGCTGTATGTATCTAATAAATTTAGAATTTATATACATTGTACATGTATATGCACGTAGAAATATCTTATGATGTATTTCTTGAAGCTATTTAGTGACAATTGTAAATATAAACTCGTAATTTATGTACCAGGAAGAAACCTATGTTAATCTATATGATTATTAACAATTCTACCTTGGAGGAAACGAATAAATTTTCTTGTCTTTTTTTATGGTTAACATATATCAGGTTTAGACTTGACCTTTACTGTACGCTGTTCTGGACCGCATTCTATTCAACCAGGCGAGCGCCAAGTTAGACCTTTAACGTATGGATACATAAATCTTTTCTGAAATATAGGGGTGTCAGCTCAAATAAGGCCTCTGAATTGGTTTATAGGGTCGAATATACATTTCACAGAAAACGATAAATTAATTATGTGGGTTATATAATAGACAGGGTTTTTAAGAGAATCCTTGATATTAAAGTGGTACGGGTTATACACTGGAAATCACGGTTTACATGGAAATAAAGTCTACTGACCTATAGAGCTGTCGACGCACAAAGTTGCCTCGTTTTAAGATTGGAGCCTCGTTATCGATGAAAATCCAGGCATGGAAGCTGAATCCCAGGCTCCATAGTTTACCTAAATGAAAAAAAAAAACTTATTTCATGTTAAGACATACAGGAAAATGCAATTTTTGTAAGACCATTTAATATTCAAAGGCATTACATTATACACATTCCCCTGTTATGAATAATCATAATCTTTATACTTTTATATCGAAACCCTCAAATCGCATCTAAATATTTTGCAAACAGCAGTTCCTAATACAAAAGTATAAATTGAAATTATTTTGAAAAAAAAAATAAATAAATAAATCATTTAGTCTATACCATAACTGAAGGTGAAAAAACGAGAATATAAAAAGACGTCATTCACATCACACTTGTAGTTTTTTTTATCATAAATGAGGCTAAAGCAGCTGGGATCGAGTTAAGATAATCCGAATTATAAGATGATTGTATTCACCACTTCATTGAAACATGTGGATAAAAAAGAAAAATCTCCAGTGGGGTAAGGGCATGGAGAAGGAGGCAAACACGAATATTTACCCAGATTAGTAGTTGAGAGAGAGGAAATGAGAGAGAGAGAGAGAGAAAGAAAGAAATATAGAGAGAGAAAGAAAGAAAGAAAGAAAGAAAGAAAGAAAGAAAGAAAGAAAGAGAGAGAGAGAGAGAGAGAGAGAGAGAGAGAGAGAGAAAGAAAGAAAGAAGAAAGAAAGAAAGAAAGAAAGAAAGAAAGAAAGAAAGAAAGAAAGAAAGACAGAAAGAAAGAAAGACAGAAAGAAAGACAGAAAGAAAAAGAAAGAAAGAGGGAGAGAGTGAGCGGAAAGGGACACTTACCCAGATTAGTAGTCGAGATACCGGCGTCTTCTGTCTGCAAGTCAAAGTAGTGCAACGCCGATTCCTTTTCTGAACGTTGCGCCATCACTAGAAAAACAATACAAAACGAAATTTACGCTACTTCAATTGAATAGTTTAATGTTAAAACCAACGTAATATCATAATCTGATTATGGCCTATACACTTGTTTAATATCTGCGGGAATTCTCACCGAGATGCTCTCTTTGCTCTACAATGTTATGAATAGACAGTAAAATCCTCCAATGTTTCGCTTGCCATTTTGTGGACACGTTTTAATGTTAAAATTTGCTCCATGTAACAACTTTTAAATATCACATGCGATTTCCAATGCAGGCCTATACATGAATCCAATCGAGTATAAAGACACGGCTTCTTATTATTATAAATCAGATCAAAAGGTAGATTCTATCTTTATTGATTAAATCAATTCAAAATGTTCATCTTATTACCTGCCAGTGCATGCATGAATCCACTCGTATACGGATGAGCTTCTTCGTTTTCCTTGATTTTGAGCGATTTGATCAACTGTTTGAGTTCAGCGCATGTGATCGAGAGGGTACCTTGTGGAAACAAAGTGAATTGCAATTACGTTGTTTTTAAACAGAGAAACCAGTCCTGGTGTTGAAATATTACCATTATAAGATCTGAGATTGGCATGGATAGAATGAACTGTGAATACTTTATTTAAGCATTATTTCATAAAGGGAAAGAGCATGAGGTTGCATGCATGAGCTGAATAGCAATCATATTTTAAAACAGAGAAACAAAGTTTAACTGTATTCATTGATCGAATTCTTAATAATATATTAATGCATACCTAAAGATGAAACCATTGCAACTAAACGATTGACAGCATTAGGATTGAGCCGCTTGTGGTAGCAAAGTGTTTCTAAAATCTGAGAAAACAAAGGATTCTTTTAAATATATTTATTCTTTAAATTATAACTTAATGAATGTATCTTTTTAAGATGGGATATATTACAATTTCATACAGGGATGGTTTATATATTCTGTTCAAGGTTCCTGTACGATAATAGCAAAAGTACAGAAATTACAACCTAATGAATGTTCTTTTTTCATTTTCTTTTTTATTTCAACATAGGAATATATTACATTTTCATACAGCGATAGATTATATTTTCTATTCAAGGATCTTGTACTCGAATAATACAAGAACACCTCTTATAGAAATCAAAGTCATTTGTTATACCTGCGATATAACTCCTTCCTTGCAGCACTGAATGCGATTATGCGCATTGGCACAGCAGATATTATACAAGCTGTCAATCAACCAGAATTGCAGGTCATGTGACTGAATGAACGACACCCATTGGATGAGCATTAGCGCCGCCTGCCATACAAAAAAATAATTATATTTTCTATCTTATTCACTATAAGTATAACTTCACATGCTTTACGTTTAAAAATGTATTTTATATCTAAAATCATATTTTATATTGTGTTTCGGTAATTGATACATAGAAAATCGTTAAAAACCGCGTTGGGATTATGTTTCCACTATACTGTTAAGAAATTTTATGTATTATTACACTGGCACAATCAAATAAGCTACCAAATAAAAGATAGACACTCCTGGGAAGCGTTTTTTTTTTTTTTTTATTGTTTGATTAATGCTATCTAAAGGTAATTTATAAAGGTAAGGTAATG
>LQRL01069818.1:50433-61511 GCA_001703475.1 Hydroides elegans
TTTCGACCCCTGTGTGCTTTACGTACTCATTACTCACATTAAATGATTATCAATTGATCTGAAATTTTCAGAAAGTATAACCAAGATACAATACTTACATTATCTTTTTGTTTGAAAAAATAAGTATTTTCTCAAATTAATTGTAGAATGTTTCAAAAATAATATTCCATACTTTTGACTCTTAGTATACGATGGAACAAGTACGCCATGAAATTGATTATCAGCGTCAGGCACCAAACAGAAAATAGGAAATATACAAGTCAACATATTCAGGTTATATTTTTGTGAACACGCTCGAAATCATATAATGTGTTGGATTAGCAATATCTACATAATTCATGATTGACCATCTATTGACACATCAATAAGTGAGAATGAAATATAGAGTAACTTTTATATACACAATGAGTCCATGAGTATAATCATGGCTTTATGAAGAAAACGGTCCTCCGCATATGTCGTTTTCCCAAGCACTCATTTTGTTTTAGACTACCATTGATGCAAATGATTTTCAGGTTTACAAGTATGGACATTCGATGGTACCGTTGACCGTTGAGTTGATGCTCAGGGTAAAAAAAATATAAATATGTGGTTATATCTGTGATTATGGATTAGGTTTAATATTTGTTGCAGATATTTAAATGAATTATAATGACAAGGAAACAATAAGATATAGAAATGAAAAATAAGACATGTTTCAAGAAGACATGTTGGGATGAATTTTTAGTAGGAATAAGATTGACAGCTTCAAAATGATGATTTAAACTGTAGGATACAAGCATGATTTAGGATAGTTATAGGTATCATACCTGGCCAATATTCCAACAACATTTGCCAAGAAATATTTATTTGAATAATATCAGTTGCCTTAACTCACTTGGATAGCGTTACATGACTAAGGTAACACGAGTGAATAATGTTAAATAAACTCTATATAGACATCTATCGTGTAGTCTATGTCTTTAAAACTACCCTGGAATATAGAATTCTATCTGGCAAAGCTAGATTCTATGGTTAAATGCGAACGCACAATTTATCAGCGACATCATTAATAAAGTGGTGCATGACTTCATGAGAGCTGATGTTTGTTTACATTAGAATTAGACTTCTATAGTAGATCTTGAAAGTACATGTAGATATATAGGTACCCGTCATTGTCATAGATTCCATTGTCAAATAATTGTGAAGTACACCTTTATGTGTGAGTTGTGGACAATAGATATATGCAGTCAATACAAAACAGAATCAAAACATGTTAAAGCAAAAGTAGAATCCACTTAAATGGGACGTTGCTCGAGGTTTATCAGCATGAAGGGATACGGATGGCGCATTATTCAGATGACGTTCCGTTGTTTCAACGCCTTTTCGCTGTTTATATTCATGGTGTGCTTTTCGAATGCCATACGATTCATGTATATCTCTTTGGATACAACGGATGACATTAGACTAAGAGATGAACCGATCGAGGATACGGGAAATAGAATGATACCGACACAGAAAGTGAAAAGTGAATGGATACACATACAAGTGAATGTAAGTTTATATAGAAGTCTATATAAATAACGTAAGTAGACTCTACAAGGCCATTTTCACATTCGACAAGGGCCATCTTAACAACGTCGTGACATCAAATCAACGTTCGGCGTTTCGAGATGATGAAAGTATTAAGTTCATTCTCAGATGTATGTGAGTGATTTACGGAAAACGTCGATAACAAATGAATGACAACGTTGACATATACCTCCCTTTGTGACACATCTAACACACTATACAACTACATAGTTAAATATTGTAGGCAAGCACTCTTGACCTCCATCGGGCTCCGCAATCTAACTACTCACAGAGTACGCTGGATCAGCTACAACGAAAGGTAGGCTGAGAAGTAAACTGCTTCGATATAAAACGCCAAAAAAAAACGGTCTAAAAACAGTCTTATTTTAATGTTTTAAGACAAACACTATCATACGCCATTCAGTGTAAATAGAATCTATGTTAGCGTTCAGGGTTAAATGGTTTTGATGCGTTTGATAAATAAATTTTACAATAACTATCTTATGAAACCGCGCATCCTTGTTCGAAACTTGGATGAAAATTCAATTTTTAATCAACACCCACAACTATAGCAATTGATTCTTTATCTGACCGTGTTTATTCAATCAACTGAAAAAATGCACATATTATATCATCTTTTCGTTTTCAGGGTAATTTCTCATTTTTGCCAGACTTTGAGAATCCCTGCTTTGTGGGTAAGAGTTTGCAAATATTGTTGGTTTTTAAAACGTCAGTATCTGCAATGTGTCCACTGCATATGCATGTATTTTATTCATGACAATAATCAGACTAATTGTTCTATACAATCAGACCAATGCGGACCAGTGTATAAGGTTAATAATTGATTATTCATTATTGGGTCCATTGATTCATATCCTGTCTATTGAAGTTTGTTTTCTGGCCCCATAAGCACATTGCATCATTCACGGCAATATACAGTTCACAGAGATATCATTGTTTTATTTCTAATTTTACTAAGGAAAATACAATGATCTAAGTCCACAGTTTTACCTGATAATGCATATTTTTGAATATTAGGTTCTTGAAAATCAACGTTCTGAAATTTCCTATATCTAATTTAAAATTCATTTGAAATACGTATCATCAGTACATTTCCATTTCCAAAATTCATTCCCTCCAATAGAGAATGACCGCCTTCGCTGCCTTCCGAGTTTCTTCGTTGCGGGTTTCCCAAAATGCGGCACGACCGATATGTATTCGCGCTTGACGACGCATCGCCACATCGGCACGCACGTTGCTAAGGAGATCCATTGGCTGCACGAGGCGTGTGGCAACAAGGAACGAGACCGGGGCAAGGTGAAAGGTGGGTGTTTTTTTTTTTTTGTTTCAATTTTTACGGGGCTAGGAAGGTATGCCTTTATGGAAAGGGACGGGAAGGGAGAATTAAATCAGATAGTAATGACAGCCATTGTTTTTGGTGCAATACACGGAACCACAAGAGAATCCATAAGATTGAAATAATGTTATATTACAAAAAAAAATGCTTAATATGAATGTGCGCCTAATCCAAAAGGCTAAAGTGTTTTGCATTGAACGAACAAATACATTTAATTTTATTTGAACAGATTACTTTCTGCTTGAAACGTATCTCAGTCGCTTCGATGAATGCGTTCCGGAAATCCTGGCGTCACTTGAGACAAACGAGGAAGGAGCGAAACGGTACCCTTATATTCTTGGTGAGATATTATATAAACCCATCAAATGGAATTATTTTATGCTATAAATAACGTGCATAGTCAATCAGCTACTGTTAAGTGTTATGTGCATTTGCCAATGTTGCATTGATAAAAATGCAAAATATATAAATAAAACGGTCATAGGTCTAATTTAATTGATTTCAAGAGCTAACAGAAGTCTGTGTGGTCCTCATTCATGATAAAATGTGTAATCAGTAAGTACAAAAAAGAATTGGTGTTATAGTCTATCAACTCACTGATCTTTTAGTCATACATTTTTTTCGTTTTTTACGTATCAACCAGCGACTCTCTCCTACAAATATTGATACATAACAAGATAACATTGGTAGTGTTGAAGGGTACCTTAGATTCTATGACCACATTTTTAAAAACTGTTTATCTTGAAACAGTCATTTAAACAGTCATGCATAGAATTCTATTGGATTATGCGATGAATGATCATTTTAAAAATCTTAACGCAAATGTGTTCTTACTTTTGTAAATAGTGGACATCATTGCGCCCATCTAAGTAGTTCGAATAAGAAAAGGAACACCATGGGGTTTTAAATGCATTTCAATTTAGCTTTCCTAGAAATATATATGTTCCTAAAATATTACTGTACCTGAAGGCTAATTTTCGAAAGTTTGTAGCTAGATAAATGTTTATATTTGCCCATAATATGTAATACAGGTGACTTTTCACCAAGCACCGTCTGGAACTCTCCCCACTTCAAGGCCAGCGGACTCAACCCCGCCGACTGTGTGCGCGACCTTTTGCCCTCAAGCAAGGTCATCATCATGCTGCGTGACCCCGTGGATAGGTAATAACGTATTTCACAGATGATATCATTGTTTGACCTGATAAAGGCAATTGGTTCCGAAGCCCTATGACCTAATACCGTAAGAAAACAGCAACTAGACTATTAATGATCTCAGTGATAATGAACTAAATTAAGATAACGGTTGACGTAACGTTAAATGATATGCTTCACATGTATATTGTTTTAATATGTGCGGATACAAAGTTGTCAAATTGACAGCCTTTATAGCATGACTTTCTATAGATTCTCCTAGAAACTAGTGATGCCCATTACAAATGTCCATTTCAAATATTGTATTTTAGTTGATGCAAACGCTTTTTGTCCGTAGGTTGTATTCTGACTATGTATACACGCGGCCTCGCAAAAACAACAAAATCACTTCCGGTAGCCCACGTGACTTCCACGCACGCGCAGACGCAGCGCTGAAACGATTTGAGAAATGCGCCAATGACAAATCGGTCGAGCAATGTGTCATGGAAGACTTTATGGTCAAACCAACAACGAAACTACCTGTAAGTGGAAAAACATATCTAGACATGTTAGTTTTAGAACATCACTCTCGTAAAAAAACAGTAAATAAGGATGAATTGGTTTGGATGTGTTCGTTTATTTACTCATATCATTGATATATTTTGTATGATAATTTTTACTTTGACAATTTTTAGTTGTATAAAATAATGCAAATTTCTATATCTCCCATTATGTTTGGCAACAGGGCCTCATCGTCTGCTTCTACCACGTGTTCGTCGCGCGTTGGCTCGATCGTCTGCCACGTGACCAAATCCATGTGATCAAATTCGAAGACTACGCGCTGGATCCCAATAACTACATCAGCACGCATGTACTGCCTTTCCTCGGAAGAGGTGAGTTGCGCCAGACTATTCAAACTTTATTCAAAAGCTATTTTGTGTATTTGTTGAAACTATTGTATTGGAGGTACTTAAAGGTTGAATATCAAATGCATTGTCAATAAGCCTTAAATGGTTTCCAGGCAGACGTCATTCCAAGTTAACGTTTATAAAGTGATTTGATATAATGTTTTTCTTTCATTTTTTTTGTGCAACAAATCATTAAGAATTTAGTTTATAATTGGGGATCCCCTAAATCTATTTTTTTGTAATGATCATGAACCTACACAATATATTATAACAATTTATCCTTCAAACTGCTCCTTCCAGATCCATTCAACGACATCGAACTCCAACAATTGGCCGCACTCGGCAAGCGGAACAGCAGTCCCGAATTCCCGCGCATGCTCAATAATACAAGGGCTATGTTGAAAGACTTCTTCCGGCCTTTTAACCAAAAACTCGCGCTGCTTTTGAATGATCCGAATTATATTTGGGAAGGGAGCTGATGGTTATATTTATTTATTGAAAAGTATTTGATTTTAAATATGTACGGAATGCAAGAATCTCATATGTTCTAAAAAAATGCAGAACATACATTTTCCGATTCTTCATGTACTATAGATCTATTCATTAAAACATATATGGATGATTCGTGAAATGTTTATTCCATAATATAAGCAAAGTGTGGTGCTTTTGGCACAATTATGTAAAATGTGTTGATAAAATATAGATAAACGTAACAGATAGATGAACTAAGAATAATAATTTAGTCAAGCTATTTGGATTGCAAATAAAACAATATTGAAAGCTAGTCAATGTAAATCTTTGAGCAATTGTCAAGTCGTTAATGCTTTTTCTCAAAATTGAATTTAGTCATTTGTTGCAAATGAGTGAGTGAACTATAATGATTTACCAAATCTAATACAGCAGATAACGATGAAGCTTAAGAATAATGGTGCGGGCAGCAGCTCATTGCGTCCCCCAACTGCACTGTTATGTATACCATTCCTTTAATAACACAAAAGCAGTAAAATATTTGATTTTCAAATAAACAAAATGTCTATATATACAATTGGTAACCGTTTACGATATACCAAACTAAATGACCACATAACAACTAAAATTATGGCAAAGCGTGAATCCTATCGATTACAACCATTCTATCTGGAAACAAACCATTTCCTATAGATCGAGTTCTACATGTCAAACGTAAGTGATTTTAAGCGGTTCCCCTACATTTTCCTTGCTGGCACTATGCGTGAGAGCCACATCGGGGACTGAGTGACCCATAGCCTCACCACCCCTTCGCCCAACAAAACGCAAGGCATCTGCACTTTTGAATTGACCCCCTAACTTATCAAATCGATTTTCCGCCGCGTTGTTAATGTGTGTTTGGCCGAGTGGGGTTTCGAAAGCACTTTTGAGCTGAGTATCATCACGTGATTGCATCCGTGGTAACGTACACATATTGTTATTGTTCGTTCCTAAAATCGTTCTATTCTCACTTCCGCTTCCCGGGGCATGGAAGCTGCCATGGCGACGGCTTTTCATGACGTAACTTCCGGCACTTTGCATAAGCGACTCAGTCCCGCTGCTGCACACGCTACTGCCACCAACACGGTGATGCTGCTGCGGTTGTTGCATACCATGATTATGCAAACTTAACCTATTATCGCCCATTGTTGTTCGCTGGTTTTGTACCGCTGCCGCCCCTTGATGAGCACCGCTTGATCCAGGTGCGCCGTCTACCTGATCGTCCTTGACCAGATAATGCTGCACGCGGTCGGTGCCTGACATGGGCGCCACGGACACGAGCTGGTTCCATTCCTGACCGCTACGTGGGATGCCGCTGTCGGGCGTTAGGGGACCAGTGGATGAGGAGGAGGAAGAGGAGCGAGATGAGGAGGCGTCGCCTTCGCTGCTGGAGGATGAGGAACTGCTTTTATTATCGCCCACTGCGTGGCCGGACATGTGTAGGGCTCCGTTGAGTTTCTTGCGTTTGAGCTTTGCCTGTAAGGGAAAGGGGTAAACATGCTTATTTTGACACAATTATTAAACATTCACATTTAGATATATAATTTAGTTAATTGCATGTTTGCTTGACTGTGTTATGGTCTTTTGAAATGATTTAATTTGTTATAAACACAAACACAATATAATCTACACAATGAAGAATTCATTGATCGCAGAACAAACAATTGATGATAAAATCACAAGTTTGGATAAAATTTGATATTCAATAAAAACTAACTCTCCTATTCAACCCTTGTCTCACCTGATGGCGTGCATGCCTTATCGCGCGCTGGTTCGATTTGTGGCCGGAAGTAAGAGAAACACAGAACATGAGACAACTTCCTATCAACATGGCGGCGCCTGCGGCTACGTAACCGGCGCGATGAACGGCTGTGGAAGTATTCAGCAGTTCTAAAATATTAAGAGAGAACAGTCTATGTATTTGAATATTTCTATCATGAGCACCGATCAAGAAGCATACATATGCGTTTATGTTTATTTCATCTATTGATTTGATCCGGGAGAGATGTTTTGGCTATCTAGAGTATATCAAAACATAATAGTGTTGCCATACATGGGCACATTACTTACTTGTCTTTTAACCATATATTGTGTGGATGCATACGATACTTTATGGAGTCAATCGAACTTACAAGAGCCCGTGTTATTGCCAATGAGGCAGTAACTTAACCCAACTTCGCATATTCACAGCGTTGCCCTCTATCCTTAAACGCGCCCTACTTAACGTTTCCCTTACCTGCTAGAGGTGGTCCAAAGAGACTTCCGATACCCAGAGCAAACACAACATAACCATATGCGGTCTCAGCCAGGCGTCTGCGAACCAGTTCAAGGACGTAGATGCGAAGGGAGTAGAGCAAAGCGCCATAGGCCCAACCAAACACGAGGCCATATACGACGAACGTCCACAGCCCTGTGAAAGAGAAAGGGTTTGAAAAGAGTCACATTAATGGAAAGAAACTTAGACTATAGGGGCAAAGAAGATGTCTTTTGCATTAATGAATTAATATCTAGTCACATTTTAAAATTTGAATTGGCATCCAATGTTCTCCCCTACCCTTTCTTGAATTTCCTACCTCACAGTGCGCCCATGATATTCGCCTATAATAATACGATTCCGCCCTTCTTTTGGCTGACGTTATAACAAGTATGTATTCCCATTCTCTAACACCCCTCATACTTTATCCGCCCCACACACTGCGGGACTAATATTCTACGCTCGGACCTTAACCTTAAAACTTCGCCCATCCTTTTGCATTGGGGTTTTTAAGGGTAAGTTAAAGGTTAAGGAGAGCGGAGAATATGAATGCTGCTCACATCCTCTACTCACCAGGTAACATACCTTTGCACACAGCGAAAAACAACTTCAGAATAGACTTTTAATGCAAACCAGCGCATTAAGCTTATCTCATAAATACCTGATCATTTTCCGCTAAACCGTACATAGATTGAGATAAATTCTTAAAATAATTCGTTGAGTGCCCTTCTTCTACTCACCAGGTAACATACCTTTGCCCACAGCGAAGAAGAGCGTGCTCACTCCACAAACGACGCCCGCGCACATGGCCAAATAGTGCGTGGCCACTTTGCAGCGATGACTTGAACATAAAACGAGTAGACCGGAAGACGAGACGCCCAATGAGACACAGACGCCCGTGAAAACCATGACGACGCCCACGGTGGTTGGGTGTACGCCTGCTTGGGTCATATCTATGGGCTGAGAGAAAAGGGGAAAAATAGAGAATTTGAATGAAAACGATTATCTCGGTATTACTTCGTTACATTTATTCAGACCAATAAAATATATTCTTCTCGACACATGACGAACCAAAGCTTCATCGCTTATAATAATTTTCATATAATTGCTAGTCGCCTACTCATATATGTGTTTTATCTTTTTTATAATATGTTATGTCCAAATTAATATAATAAGTTATCCCTTGTACGCAAGTATTATATACTAACATATATTTACATAAAACTTTCAAATGGTTGAAAACGTGTGTCATTTTGATTGAAATAACCTGAAAGGAACCCTTACGAGTAGTACAAAAGGCACGTAGAGGCCGCATCCTATGAGCAAAATGCAGCTGAGCAGCGTCTGGAATGAACACATGAGCAGCGCCGAACAATCCCAGTAACGAGGCTTGGCCTTAAACTCCTTTCTGGCAACCTGCAATATTAAAGGTGGGTTGATATGAATGATGTTCTGGACTGACTAATTGCCCATTGATGAACCTTGCCTTTTTTATATAAAATATACTATCGAGACTTTATCAATAAGAAAATGTCTTTTTATCACTACTTAGAAAGTTGCAACTCATTCAATGCTTCTTAATAAGGACACTATAGGGCATTCGCCCTGGCATTCATGGTGGTAAGACGGTTTAAAATATTCAGGGTCATTAGCCCAGAGTTATGAGAAACTAGCGCATCATTTGAGATATTTTTGGGAATGGTGGAGAAAGAGTGAGGGCGGGATGGCCTTGAAGTGATTCGGGGTTGGGACTACTCACATGGGATTTTGTATTCTCCAAGTGCTGTATCGCTTGGCGAAACGGATGGTAAAGCGCCGTTGAGCGGTAAGTGGCCACAGCGGCGACAACGAGAAGCATCAGACAGCCGAGGACTTGCGTTCCTTTCACCCATTTCGTTTCACTGCGAAAAATAAATCGTAGATAAATCATCAATAGTTTTTTATGAA
This sequence comes from Hydroides elegans, assembly GCA_001703475.1. Classification (NCBI taxonomy): domain Eukaryota; kingdom Metazoa; phylum Annelida; class Polychaeta; order Sabellida; family Serpulidae; genus Hydroides; species Hydroides elegans. The sequence goes on from LQRL01069818.1 coordinate 60,089, forward strand.
GTTTGACTTTCATAAGAATTTCATAGTTTCCGTTTTTTTCGAAATGCGCCTTTTGAAATATCTGGATCGATTTATATTAACTTTCATGTTTTAAAACATTCTTGTCATTATCTTATCTTCACTTTTATTAAATAGTTATTTTTCATTTACAGTAAAACACGGATATTTATATTCAAAAGTATATCAAAGAAAAGCATAACAATATTACATGAAAATAGATTTCAATGAAAGATAAGCACATAAGTTATGATTACATACAATGTTTTTTTTTTTTAATTATGTATAAACTTCATGCATTGTAATGTTTGTTAAGAATAAATGTTATCCATATGCAAAAAGCATAATTAAAAAAAAAAACATTCAAAGATTGAGTTGCAGTAGTTATAATGTCAAATAGAATATTGTATACATCCAATAGAAAGTGCATAGAATTCTAATATAATTGTATGTGCAGTTATTATATTGAAATCGAGCCCAAATCGCGCGTTTTACCTGTGAAACTTAAAACTTTCCTCCATTGCCCTGGTGATACAAATACATTGAATTCTTTAAATATGTTGATATGATTTTCAAAAGAATGGAATAAAACAAAATGGAAACCGAAGAACATTGTACAACATATAGTGCGCCCTTCTATGTGTTTTCTCTTTTCTGTACATCAGACGAAATTGTGTGCAATTTGCATTTAACCTATAGTGCAATTGAACGACTTAAGATATATATGTATATTTTTTTTCGTTATAGCCCGACATTCAAATATGCCTTTTTGATATCATATTTAATAGCTAACCCTCCAAAACATATTTACATACCAAAAATATACATATTTAGTTCACCAAATAAAGGGGACGAATACAAACACATATTGGTAATAGGGTTAATCCATTGATTTTGCTTTTCAGAAACCGATCCCTGACCATTTAATCAGCCCTCCCACTCTTGCACTGCTCGCAATGACTGGTGTTTGCTTACAAAAGAACATGCGAATTCGTTTTTTTCTCCTCATATTAATCTAAACTGAAAAAAAATTATTAACCCACAATCCTTTCTTCATCATGCTCACTCACACTGGAATCTGCTGTAGAAACACCGTCATTAACGCCGTTCCGAGTCCAGGCGCCGACAGCACAATGAGTTCTGCGCATTCACGTCGCTTGCGGAAGAAGCGACCGATCATCACGTTTGTGGTTTGCAAGGTGATGCCTGAATAAATTAATGTAAATATATAGAGTTAAGCAAGGTTGGTGGATAAGATATACATTATTATGCTGCCATATGTACATGGGAATCGGCTATTGAATCGATCAAACTGAAACCTCGACATGCACATCTGCAATATATATTCGTTCACTGTGTGAAGTTTCAGAACGCTAGGACAAAGGCTTCATACCAAAGTGCCGCGGACAAACTGCTGTATAAATAT
>LQRL01069832.1:0-14141 GCA_001703475.1 Hydroides elegans
TTTCATTGAACAATTAACAAAAACGCTGTTGCTAGTACTTAAAGAGCTCAAGCAAACACTATAAACTAAAGCTGGGTCATTGTCCTTGACAATCTTGTTTTATTAATAGCATACCCTTGTTGATTGCTATTTTCAATTCCACTTGCTTGGCCATCCGTTTGATATTGTTCGACTTTACCTAGGCCTTGGGAAAATTCGTCTATTTTCTTTGGTTTGTAAATGTTAGGTTTGGAGTAATTTCTGTATGATTTGCTCTTAACACAATAATATACAGTTGTGCGTCTCATTCGCGAAACTTTTGCATGATATATATTTCAAAAAATGTATTTCAAAAGTAGATTCACGTTGTTTTTTTTTCTTTTTATTCAAGCCCACAAACTTTTTATTTACATATCTAATATCTTTGTATTTAGTTGGGTCAATTTTAGAGCGAGTTTGCGATGTAGCCATGATATACGATTGAATGAATAAAGTCTTATTATGATAATTTACTCACAGTTCTATTTATACTGTCCGCTGCATTAAGAATGAATAATTCTAGCATTTCCCTTATGAACATGAATCTCCAACCAATGATAGACCATACATAGCATGGGGGCAGCAGTCATTTGCAGTCCATCACGCCTATATTGCTAATTGGACTAGCTATGAGTAATTTTCGACCCTAATAAAAGACATCTCTATCCGTTTACTATGAGTTTCATCAAAACTATATTGGACACTATATTTTTTTAAACCAATTTATTATATTTATCTTGAAAAAAAAACATAGTTGGATTTTTAAAAAAATCATTTATAATATTACCCTCTCCCTATACATTCACATGTTTGAATGGTTGGACGTTAAAGCTATTAGGTAAATTCTAAGAAATCTCAATTGATTGTTTGTATTTGAGAAATCACTCAGCCGGTAAGGTGCGACTCTTCTATAGGTACCAACACCATGTTTTGAATAAGTGTCAATTATTTGTAGACAGTGGTTCTATTCTAAGTTCAGAGGCATGTCATGATTTTCGCATAAAAATGAGAAAAAATACCACAAAAATGGCTTTTCTTTTATATCTTTTTTATTTGTATACATAGAAATCTAGAAATTTGTAAATCAACCGGATTTTGCTTTAAAATTTTGCAATATTTAAAATATTCTGCATTGCATTTTCCATTTTTGCAATATAAGGCGTTTAAGTTGTCATTAACTCAAAATATACCTTTAATCATTAGTATATGTTTCAACGACAGATTTGTATATATATACATGTACGTTCGACACTACATTCTGGATATGCTTAAAATCAATTTTCAAACAGGCATCATTGCACAACATTTTGAATAGTATCATTGCATTTGTTTCTTAATATCGAACAGTGGCTGAAATTATATTTTAATTTCAATATCGTGGATTAGATTAAGGACTTTCCAGGGTTATCGAACAAACCCTAGGCATGTAATCTAAAGTTAATGAATAAAAATGATAAGGTCTTAGAATCATATCTGGGTAGTTGTCTTAAAATTAAGCATAACAACATTTAGTTTTCTACTAGCCTGAATATTGAATGTTTTTTTTTTGTAAATAAAGTAAAGGCAGTAACATTTACCTGCAAATTATATCATGCTTGCTCTTCCCACTCGGAAAGACGTCCACGGACGTTGAGCGGACGCCCTACTTTGGGCCCGTATGAAAGTTTTCCGGACGTCCATACGTCGCGGACGTAGAAAAGAAGTTACATCGATGTTGCGTCCGAGTCGGACGTACGAATTACGTTCTTCGGACGCCAGAACGTAAAGGGACGTCCGGTTAACTTTATAAGGGCCAAAAGTAGGTCGTCCTCACGACGTCACGTCCAAATGCGACGTACTATGGGCGACCCTTGTCGAGTGGGTTGTTAAGCCTATCTTTGAAAGCCTCACTGTGAAAGCCAAATATGCTTGGCATTTCGACAATGTCTCATTGCAAAGAATCATTACATGTTTATAACGGGATGGATAGTTTCTTTAAATTTCAAAATTACATTACCACTGAAATTCAATTAGATAAAAAATGGGAATATTGAGAGTGTACGTGTCATCGTCGAAAATGAGCGAGTGTTCTTAATAGGTTATCGTTACAGATGCAAATCAGGATAACAATTTAGATTATTGAAACAAACATGTTCCTAGATTAAATAATGAATATTTGTTTTTGCTTGTGTAACTTAATGTTCTTTTTGTTCAACACAGACTGTAATATGTCATACTCTTGTGAAATAAACAGTTAGCGATATTTTTCCGACAATTCAAGTTAAAATACCAAACATTCTTCGTATTCAAAGCAAAAGCCTGATTAACTGCATATGTCTCTATAATTGTATATTTTTTAATATAACTCGAATATCATTATGCTGTTCTGTGTTATCATTTCGTTAGACTAAATTGTTTTCGTCTCAATAGTCACTAAGACACTTAAAGCATCACAATTCCTAATTGCCCATAGATTGATAATGCTATAACCTGATTTGCCCCCTACACAACTAAGGTTTTGACATATTTCACATAGCTTACATTTTTATTTGCAAAGTTCACATGAGGAGAGCCAATGCCTGATAAATGCTTTGAATGCTCGACGACAAAATGAAATATGGAAGTGTCATTTAGTTTAACTAATATCCATAATTTTGTTTAGGGGCCTTATTACATCAAATATATATAATTATGAATATGAATCATATATGATATATACAAAAATATATTCTGAGCTGACACTTCGAATACGTATGGCAAACATGTGGAAATAATCATGATACAGTCATAATCATTTTAAACAATATTTGTCCATTTTCAAAATGCTTTCATAACGACACAATGAAAGTTGACGTCTCGCAACTACTTTTACGTAGACCACAAAAACTCATGTATTGATAAGTATGATGTTAACAATCTTTATAAGTTTCTATTGAATTCTCTATTCGTTGTTACAGATGAAGCAACTCCAAGTTTTATCAGTATATCACGAATTAATTTAACAGTTTTTCAAAGATTTATAAAATACGGTCAAGGATGGTTTCCAAGAATTTGTTTCTCCATACAAAATAACGATGTGACTACTCATACAATGTACCAAATAACAAAAACGAACTGTTTACTTATTCGAAATAATGTTGTGTCAGTAAGATCGTTCGGTCTTACCCTACTGCAATCAAAATATGATTTATGAAAACCTTTTTTGTTTTATTGTTATATAATGGCAATTATGTAAAGGGCATGTAAACATATTTAACAAATGACAGGGTATTTTATTGTTTTCTTTTAACGTGTTGTGTATTACATATATATTTTTCTGACACTTTCACACTTGGGATACATGAAAATGAACTTATTCCACACATTCAAAAGAGTTACAGAAATATAGCACTATTCGGGCCTTTCGACCAACACGAATCCACATCAGGAAAACTCGGACAATGAACTATGCTATGCTTTTTCGAGATTTGTCTCTTCTGATAGGCTTCTAATGCGAGAATTTTAATTATGTTATAATTAGAATTTTCATATGCTTTCATATGCTTTTTTATTGTAAAAAATATAGGTTTAAGGCGCGTTAACACAAAAAAAAACTATCTCGTAAATTTTGCGTGAACAGAGGGGATAAATTACTACGTTTTTATATACGAATGTGGCTTTCGGGAATAACGGTTTTCGGGTTTTTTTACGAGCTGTTTTTTGTTTGCGTGAACGCGGCCTTATTCTATCATTTTCTATCGTTTTTGTATCAACTTATTTTAATTTTCAAGCAATGATTTAGTGGTCCAGGTATTGTTGCTATGGCCTTTTCTTTTTTATGTTAAGTCTATAATTTTTAAAATTAGAAACTCACACATAAACGCATGTACATTGTAGGTGACTTTAACGTAAAAATACTTTAATAGCTTTTATTTTAGCATAAAATAAAACAAAGTACGTAATTAAAATACACTGTGTCAACGGCTAAGATTTACAAGGCACTGTGACCTCAACATAAAAATTCAGCATTATTATGCTTTTATGCGCTACAACCTGAGAAAATCGTGTTATCGTAAATCTCGCCAAAATTGATGTGAAACGATAGTAAAAGTGATTTAATGCTAATGCTCATATTGGTTCTGTAGCATTGTGCCATGCTTTATGGGCAAAGGGGGATTCATTCCCCATTTGGCAGAGTGATGTTTCAGCTTCGGCGGAGTTCAAGTAAACGTTATTTTATGTGCGCATTGTTTTGCGTGAACGTGGTCTTTCGCTTTGCATGAACGCGGCCTTAGAGATCTAGAACGGAAGAAATACCTGAGAGATGCATATCTTCTGTATGGAATTATATAGTTAAAAATTATATAGCGGTTGATTATGACTTTGTTATTCCATTATTTCTCCAAATAATAAAGATTAATATGTAATATATTTAGAACGCCTATTTAAAATGAAAAGTATGCGTCTCTTAGGTTTTACATCAATTAAATACTTTTTATAATATAACATTTGCAATACTTTGATTTGTACGCAAATGAAATGCATAATAGCCCCCGACGTTAATGTCATTGATACTTGATGGGTTTCAAATTGTAACATTCAAACAAAAGACAGATATAAATGTATTTTTAGTTCTTTACGTTGCCCTATATTTGAAAAATCATTTACAATCTTAATGGTTACACAATATAAATGATGTGACCTTTGAACAAATACCCTAATTTAGAGCTGTCCCTAAACAAGAATATCTATAATTTGTAATCTGATATGGCACAAAGTCTTACATAAAAAACTCTAATTGGCACTTAAAACATACCGGCTTACCGATGCGTACTTCCATACAATATACGTTAAATGTAGGTGACAGCAAAAAAAAACATAAAATAATCAAATATTTTTTTAAAGCGTGAATTTTGCTATTATAAATAAAATCTATTTGAGTTTAGTGTTTCGAACACAACAATTTATTATTTTGTTCATACATGTAGATATAAAGGTTATGATTTAAGGTTCCACAGCTGAACGATATTTGTGAAAATTCTGAAATCTAAAAAGTATTATAAAAGCAACAAACAATGTAAACTATTATTTAGACTCTTTACAAGTCAAGCTCACTGATACAAATATAACATTTTATAAAATAGCATGGTTGTGTAATCCCACAATTTTCATAATGATCTCTCTTTTATACGTGTGTCATCGTTTCTCCGAATCAAAAATAATTTCTAAAAATACATAAGTTAAAATTGAGTCGTAATCTTAACAAAAAAAACTTAAGTTAACCCCATTTTACTATTGAACTTTTAAGGGACATTCTAAAAGACATTTTATTTCGGAGTGCACAAGTGCCTTAGGGCTATTTTCTTGAACTTTTATAATAACATTTCATTACTTGACAGATATATGAAGGAACTGGGATGGGAGCATGCAACAAAATACTAAGTCGCTAATTAACATTTTAAAAAATGTTTTAAATAGTGTAGCAATCACAGAACAAATCGTGGTTATCAGATGTGGCAGGTTTTTACTCTCGCCAATCGAACAACAATATAGTATGTGTTTTGTTAATGTTATTTGACTCAAAAGTATAGAACAGATAAAACAATATTGACAATAAATATAACATTTAATGGTTTGAGCGTATTTACTGAATATTTTTGGAATATCTATATTTCTTTAAAGTAAGATAAATAGTTAAAATTAATTTAAAAAAAAAAAACAGTTAAAACACCAATATTATTATTGTTTTTGTATATGTCGCAGCGAAACTTTAATTTTCAGCGAAACTTTAATTTCGCTAGCGAAACATTGATTTTTCGGATTATGTAAATATTCTGTGTCGTAATGTTATTTAGCAAGCTTTTTATCACAGTTTATCTAATACATATGTATAGCGATATATCTATAGGTCACCTAACCAATTTATTAAAGACTTTTGATGGAGTTTTACTCAATGATGTAATTGAAATAAGCCGATTAATCCCCAAGTTCAGTTCATGACTCAACTCATGGATAATCCTCTCTGGTAGTGTGTTTTCTGTCACTAATACATATTATGGGATCAAAAGATACATGAAACATAATTATTCAAGGTCTTACCTCAAGTTATGACTGTTTAAGTATCTTTAATATACTATTTTTTTCCAACACCATCAGAGAAATTATTCTTTCGCTAGCGAAACTATAGTTTCGCTTAAATTAAAGTTTCGCTGCCACATATATACCATTTTTTAAAGCATCCAAAGGTAGAGTTAACTTTGCTCATTGGGGATGTATTATGTAACTATATTTTTTCATTATTCTCTAGGCATCCTCAAGTTTACAAATAAAAACACAACTTGTCTAAATAATCAACCATCATTCAATGTGCCCTGATTTAGAACATAATCTCAAGCGCCCTTATTTCTATTCACATGTAAATATTTTGACTTATCATAATGTGATTATCACCAAAAGGTTGTGTTTTACCAGGTAATCACTTGCTTCAGACATATATTCCAAACCATTTTTATCATATTTCAACTGCCTATTTTCAAAGCCGGTTTCATGTGTTTTATGCATTTGGCAGGATAAACATATTAACATGTGCCCTAGATATAAATCGGTTCTGTGTCATTTTAACACAGGCAATTTTTCACGTCCCTTAAGGCAACCGTTTATTTGTTGCATTGACACAGAGATTATTTTGACTTAAGTTTGATACATTTACAGATATCAATAAAGATAAAATGAAAATTGCAGAATCAGATGTAAACAGGTATTCTCAAGCGTTATATCTATTTATTTTATTTTATTTTTCGACCAATTTTAGGAAAATGGCATCTAAAGAGCTTTTCATCAGAAAATCTGTTTTATTTTTGAATCCTTATTAAAACCTGAAATTATATATTGCTAAAATATATTCCTTATCAATTCTTTGACTGGAATCGTTCTCTTTACATTATCTCATCTTACCTCTTTGTGGGACCGGATACTTGACCTGGCAGTATCCGCTGGCCGCTTCCGGTAACGCATTGCATTGCACGAAATCCGACCACGACACGCCATGTTCGGGTCTTTCCGGCAAACATCGACTATAAAGCCGAACGCACGTTTCCCGACAAGGTGGTAGGAATACAGGGTTTTGATCTTCGCTGTTCAATACACATGTATGTTTGATTAATTGGCACATAAAGCGCTTCATATTGGCACGACAACCGCGTGTTTGTGGAAATATATTGGCCGTTGCTAAGGTGATATCCGGGTTGTCCATAGCAATGCTATCGTGCATAGCAACGGCGTCGCGTCTCCCCATAGTGACGTCATGGTTACCGCCTGTGGCGTCTCTGTTGCTAAGAGTGACATCCTTGTTCCGTTTGTGTACGATGGGCACGGCATATTTATCGCAAAGGTTCATCCAATAATTATTGCACAAGTGGCCAAATATGGGCTGCGAAGAAATAAGGATTAGCACAAGAAATAAACTCATCAGTGGTTGATTTTCCATCTTGTCACAGGTGCACATTCTCAACACTATCTGAAGAGGGCTCTAAGAAAACCTGTAACTACATATCCAGGGTAGCCGCCCCTTATCGTAGATTGTCTGTGACATGAATGAGTTTAATCTGTGAAATGTTTGATAACAGTTGACAGTGGGACATGTATGTTGGTTGTCACAGAATATGTAATCGTGGCTGGAAAAGCGAAACCCTTAAATGTGACTCTCTCCCTAATTTCGCTACAGCTCTCGTTAGGACAACAAAATATTGCTTAATACACTTTAAGCGTTGATGAATCACTTTTCAGGAGAGAATAGCCTATTGCGGTCTCAATCCAATGCTACAGGCTTTATCACAATATCCATTTACAAACGTTATTGGTGGATAATCCACATTTCACCGAACCACATTCCATTTCAAAATAAAAGCTTACGATTCTTTTCAATTACGATAAAACATGTTTCAAGATCAGCGTTTTGTATTATATAACATTGCATTATCCGTCTTTTTAACAATATATTTCAACTGTTTATGCTCGCATTAACTTTTCAAAATATATATCCTATGCGCACAAAAAAAACATTTATTATTTAGCTGCTCACCAAATGAACATTTGCACCTACATATAAAAACGACAATAATAAGCAGAAATTATTAAAACCCCGAAAACAGTTGCCCTTATGTAATTACACTTAAAATGAAATTATCCCTGTATCTCATGTGTGTATGTCTAAACTACATGTCTGTAATCAAGTTCATTATAAGCCGTGTAAGTTCATACCTTTTTTATCTCGTTGGTTTATGAAAAGGCATTTAAATCGCTGTAATGGCGGTAGTTAGATATTTATGTACCTAGACATTCGTTTAAAAAATATATGTTAAAAGCAGACGCTACTTGAGGCTTCCTTGCATTAAGTTGCTAATTCAAATTTGAAAAATCGTCAAAATATATCTAACGTCATGAATAGTCTTCCGGAATTGAAGGACTGGAAAATGATTATTCAAATTTTGCGTTTTCCCTTTTTTGCATGAACATAGACGTCTATTTCAAAATATGATTTCTTAAATAAAAAGGTTTCTATGTAACATTCAAATTGTCTTCTATTGATTACAAATCACGTGGTTTAGCTATTCGAGGTTTGAGCATGCATGTACATTTCAAGTTTATTCTCGGCGCTATTTGCATCTTAAAATACGAGACCCGTTCAAGCTCTTATCTCATCCATTGAATCCTAAATATATATCCATAAGTCACTGATCGAATGAAAATTTGGACACGAGACTATGCAATAAAGCATGCAGATACATTAGGTCGAAGTTAGTTTTAAAAGATTGAACTGTTCTAATTAAGGCACTGTAAGCAGGCTATAACGAGACATCGACAATGATATTTAGATTAGCGCTAGACAGAAGGGCTTTTATCTTGATTAATATCTTCGTGTAACCGAGCAGTAATAATTCAAATCTAGGGTACTATGTGTACATTTTTTACAACTTTCTGCAAAAAGTTGGGCTCAATGCATTATAAATTGAACAACATTTGTATTTGATAAAACTTAATGGGTAAATCGTTTTTATTTTAGCAGTATTTTTTGCATATATATTGTATGTTTGTTTCGTATTTTGTCGTAGTAAGAATTTATAAATCATAATTTGATTTTATTATGAAAACATTGTTATATTGGTTTATAAAGTGATGATGAAACTCATATTTATAACTTTAACAAATGATCAAATGTGTCATCCTGTGACCCATTCTTAATTGCAACTTATTCAGTCAGTGCCCTTCCTGTCTAAATGTAAGGATATTAAGAATTAAAAAAAAAAAACAACACTTTTAATGAAGAAGGCATAGTAACATCCTTTGTAATATGTTGTTATGAAGGGCACCTCACGAGCTGTTCTTCCAAAAAAGGTGTTCCCCACCAAATTCCAGCTGGCTTTGGAAATTTAAAGCAAATACTTTATAGATTGGAGTTTGACTAGTTTGAGGAACACATTGTTTTATCATTTCTTATTCTTTATTCTTAAAAAGTGAGAATAATTGTTTCGGTTTAACTGACTTGCAAATGTCTAACAAACTGTTATTTACAATATATTTTAGGTAATTTATTCATATCCAACATTTCAATTATCGCAAAATGTGTTCCTTTTCTGTTCCAAGCTGTCTAGAACAGGAGAAACATCCCATGCAGCTGGCTATGAAAAAGTAAACCCCTTTTTGCAAAATTTTAATGTTTTAAGCCCATTATTGGACTCTTCGCATAACTTTGAAACTTAATCAAATGAAATAAACATGAAATTAACATATCACAATCACAATAATACAACATACTACTTTTATCTGACGCTGGTGAAGAAACAATTTGCAATTTCTATGTGCTCATGTATTACAGGAACGCACCTAGCCTTATATCCAATATTGTTTTTATTACATGATAACATTTTATGGAATAGTGTGATCTTATGTGTCAGAATATAGTATACCATCACGACGATATACTGATGACTACTCTTCCCAATTTCACCAGAACTCTCGAGTTCTCTGCACACATTCAATAGTGGTTGTTATCAAGAAGTGCATGTTTTTTTTAACTATATATTTTTGTACATTATTTTACAAATAAGTATTTGCATCGTAAATACATGCAGGTCCATTGATTTTTTATGATTACAAAACATGTATATCCTGAGTAAAACGTTTCTGTGCGCGGCATTGCGACCTCGTATAGTGGTTCGCATTTCATTGCATAAACAATTTAATTAATGATGTTTTCCGACGTCAAAGAATTGCTCGCACAGCTCAGATTTAAATGATTTACATGTTTTTGGATGATAAATATTGAAACGTCCTTACGTCGCCTGTATAATGACGTCTTCCAGAATTCATTTCATATTGGCACAACACCCCAGTGACGTCGCACTGCGACAATGTTGCAACTTGACTGTTCTTTGGCATAATAGCTATGTTTCATTCGAATGATGATATCGATTCATGAACAAGCAATAACATTCTTTCTATGGACCACCAAACGAAAATCTCAAGATTCAATATATATACGTTCGTTGATTAACTGTAACACGCGCGGATTTAGAGGGAGGTGCATCCGGCTCGCGCCCCCTTTTTCGCCCTTATTTGTTAAACAACAACAAAAAATGGTATCCCTTCCGGTCTGATATTTCATACCGTCGGCGCCCCCAGGTTCTATTTTCTGTATCCGCGCCTGTGTAATATAAATTGTTTCAATTGTTTTCCGCATGAATCGGGTCAATTCACGAGTACCCAGCGATTTATTCGGTGAAATATCTATTTTGCTGGTAAATCTTGCTTGCTGGCATTTTCACAGAATGAACTATGAAAATTTCCTTTTTGTTTTATTTCAAGAAATAAGGTCCATTAAATGCAATGATAACATGAAATAAACTCAGTTTTGAGCAAATTAGGCCTAAAATATGGGATATACTAGTTTTGATTGACTTATAGAGGAGCATGACACATTGTATGGTATCTTTTCTTGCTTGCAGCGTTTTGCTGGCAACGATTTTCGGGCCTTCCTGACTCGCAAACAAAGAATAAAGTTTTTACTCAAAATAATAATATTTCATCACTTTAAGCTGCAAATGAACTCGTTCCACACCAAAATAAGACATTTTAGACAAACTTCTAAAAATATTTCATTGGGTACTCCTGTCAATTCCGCCTCCAGCAGCACACTTGATCCAATGAAGCTTTTCTCAAATCCGGACACTGCATCAAAAAGAACAGCGGATCCAGAATCGTCATCTTAAACATACGCGACATGGTGAACACAATGAATGGAATGCCAAACAATTCCGAACTCGATGAATCATAGATGCCGTTGATTAAAGCCGAGATATGCATTGGTAGGTTTGTTAGTACATACGATGTGACCAATAGTGTGAATATACACATGGCTTTGAATTCCTTTCTGATTCGCGCGGATACTTGAGTTTCATGGGATTCCCTTGAGGTGCTGGCGTTGCGCATTGGGTTGAGGTTTCCCATCGAACGTATATGATATACGATGAATATGAAGAGGGTGGCTTGAGTAACACTGGCGACAGATTGTAGAATTATGAAACCAATAGCTGTTATTTGGGGATCAAACCAATCATAGATATTACAGTGACGTGCCTGTAAAGGTGTTGGTGAAACAAAATTCCTCATTTTTGTATTTGTATCCACTCCTGTTGTCATCATATTGCTGTTGATTAATCGAGAGTCATCGATCCATGTCGGACCACTTTCTGTGAATTCCAAATTTACACTGCTGTCTTTTATGATATCTGTCCAGTATTGTGTTGCACCAACATCGCCAACCTCTTTATTGTCAAATGTTGTAGTCCCGCTTAATGTTATTTTGTAGCCATCCTCTTTGTTATATCCTGATTTAGAGGCTACATTTAGGACCAATGACAGTGCCCCAGCTGCAACTAGCCACGTTACCATCATAACAATCAAAGTGTTATATGGTCGATTCCTTATATTCACATGGTGCCAAAAGGGCCGCGAAATAGCAGCATACTGTTCACATGCGATTAATATTATAATACTTGTGTACAAGTAATGACATAAGTTCATTGAAAACGATAATACTTTGCATATCCATTGTTTGCTTTCTTCAAGAACGAATACTTCCCGAAATGGTATGAACGCAGCAAACACACAGGCGTTAAACACATGAGTAGAGGCCAAGCCGCCGATAAGTATATTTTTCGTTTTTATGCGCAAATGTTTGTTGAAAATGATAATGAAAAGAACGCTGCCGTTTGTTAAGAACAGGGACGAGCACAGAAAAACTATACCTGAGATAGGTATCATATCTTATTTGAAACTAAAAGTAACAGTATTCATCATATTACTTATGCAATTAATTGCATTTTTGATCGGAGCTTAAAAATAAATAAATATGTTATCAGTTATTATCAAAACCAACACTTAATTTGTCATGTATCTATTACTTTATATTTCATAATGGTGTCTTTCGTAAATTAATAAGGTAAGACGCTCCTTTAATTGAACAAAAAAAAAGCCTGCATTTGTATGCTTATTGTATTTATACTTGTAACATTAATGCACTATATCAATCAACGAAACAATCAAGAATTGATTCTATAATAATGTAATATCGCATGATAATCATTTTAAAACATTTTTTCAACATAATTCTGTTGTTTTTTAGTTTTTTTTTAATTTGAAACAATAACTCTAGGCGTCGCTGTTATGAACAAATAATTGGCACGTTAAGTTGAACTGCAAAAATGAGTTTATTATGTATAACTTAGAACTTAATATACTCGAGTGTGGCTCATGGCATGCGTCATGTAATTACGTCAGGATTCACAACAGGATTTATTTTAATAAGATAACCTTCTTATGCTAAGCTCGCCTGTACTAATTTCTTAGGGATATTAGAAAACATTGATAAGGCATCTTAGGGAATGAATAGGAGACAGGAGGCTATACTTATTTTCGTATTATGCTAAGATGTAGAACAAACCAGACGTTATAAGGAGCTTTTTATCTCCCAAACAAAGTTATATAGCGTTATAAAATTCTTATAATTCCGGCACTATTTCATAGTATTAGGTCCTGGCCACATTGAAAGCTTTTTCTTGCTAACAAACCTGTCTTCCAATGTATTCCTTATGGGAAACTAAAAAAGCGGTAGAAAGCTACCTAACGGCTCGTTGTTTTTGGTTTCCCATAATGAATATATTGAAAGACCGATTTGTTATGAAATAAAAACAAGAAAATGCTTTCAATGTGGCCAGGCCCGTACGCTATTTTTTAAAACATATCCTACATTCATTTTGAGGTCTTAATTTGTACCCGTGAACAGTTGCGGTTGTTATAACCTTCCCAACAGAAGAGCAGTGCCCCCGAATGGCATAAAGTTGGCATGCTACTAACCACGTTCCCTGATGTGTCGAATTAATGCTGCAACCCTCAAGTATCGTATTCACGTACACGATTGCGTTTACGTTTGCGCATCCGTTTGCGCACGCGATGGCGTTTTGACTGGCTCCATCTATTCGTTTGGCATGCGTTATGCAAAATGGACCAAATCAAATAATTGCTATAAATATGTTATAGAATTCATACGACATCACATACAATGCCTTAGAAATCCAGCAATTTTGAAATCGTATTCCAAATACTGTCATAAAGAGTACCATATTTATGTTCGTATTAAGAACATTAATAAATGGAAGGATTTTTCCGCAGTGACTCGATCACCTTTTTGTTTTTAATTTGAATCTTTTTTTTTCACATTTGTTTTTGTTCCAAACAAAAAAAAACGATTTGGTAATAAAAAAGGGACTAAATGCAGCAGTATCTCGCAGCATTCAGGAAACACAGCCCTACGCCATTTTGTGGAATTCCGCCTCTGAATATGATGCGTTTTGGATCCCTTTGCGTTTGCGTGTTCGATAAACCGCTTCGTTATGTAAAACGCAAACGCAAACGGATGTTATAACAGACATGTGGAGACAGTTGAAAAGAAAACAGTGAAATCGATTTATCAAAAACGGATTCAAACGCAGACGGAAACGGAAACCCAAACGCGTACATGACAACGCGATTTTCGTCTACTGCCCCGGGTACCGAGTGGTCCGAAAGAATACAGGAATATAATTATAATATTCATATGATATTTCACA